>CM042083.1:15272317-15393989 GCA_023509865.1 Trypoxylus dichotomus | reverse complement strand
AGCTAAGGTTAATGATGAAATTAGATAGGTTAATGGAATTAGGAATTTTGAAAGCAGATTGAACATTTTGACTGGGGTACACTGATTGTACCAGTTATTAAAAATGATGGTTGAATCTGCATTGCGGGAAACCTCAAAGTAACTGCAAATAGTTGTCTAAAGATTGATAGGTACCCTTATTCCAAAGATTGAGAAATTGTTATATTCCCTTAAATGGAGCAACAAAGTTTACTAAAGTGGACATTTCGGATGCGTAAAATCAAATAAAACTGAATGAAGAGTAGTGTTACTTCATCGAAGCTAATTCCAATATCAACGATTGGTATATGGAATTGCCAGTGGGCCAGGTTGGTTTCAAAGAGAAGTGGAAAACAGATATATTGATTGCAGGAGAAACAACTGATGATGTATATAGACGTGCAATGTACAGCTTTTAGAAATAAAACAAGCAAGTAGGGGTAACTGAAAAAAGAAACAAATGTTTATTCTTTTGGATGAAATTAATTTTTTGGGGCATAGATTAGATCAAGATGGAATAATACATGGGAAGAAATAAAATAAATGCAATTTTGTATTCCTATTCCAGTAAATGACCAAACACCATGTTGTTCTTAGGTACCGTAAATTATTACAGTAGATTTCTTTAAAATCTTTCAATAATTCTGAAACCCCTATATAGACACATTAGAAAAAATATCTCTGGAATTGGACAAAGGATACATCAAAAGAAATTAAAGAAACTATGACGGCTGAACTCTTATTTAGTTCATTATGATCCAAATTTAAAATTAAAATTGACTTGCATGTAACAGTTACGGGCGAAGCAAAGTTAAGTCACATTATGCCAAACGGTGACGAAAAAGCTATAGCATATATTTCGAGACCTTTAAATAAAACTGAGCAAAACTATTCACAATTTGATAAGGAAAGTTTAGTTTTAGTTTATGGGCTGAAATACCTTCATACTCTATCTGTATGGTAGAAAATTTGACTTAATTACTAGTAAATTTATTAAACTAGTAGTATCTTTTAATTGTTATAAGCAACTACGCAACTTTACAATCCCTACTATTCGTCGTGAGAAACGTGCTTACTTAAGTAATATGCACAAAATGCGAGATGCAAAACCTCTATGGAAAAACTTAAAATCATTAAACATTTACAAATAACTCCAAAAGCTCAAAATTACCAGCTCATTTGTTTGACATTATCGTAATTAATAATCATTTCTTTGGTTTTATTATTACAATGAATCGGTTGATGGTATCTTCATTAAAATGCTAACTCTGTACTGCCCACATTTGCTGCCGACATTCACACATCTAATTAATACCTGCTTGTTGAGAATATCTTTCCTGATTGCTGGAAAAAGAGCATTATCAACACCTATTCCAAAATCTAAAGCACCGATTGATTTCTCTTGATCTACGGCCAATTTCTATCCTTCGCGTATTATCTAAGCTTACTAGAGAAAGCAGCTAGTTTGCAAATTCGACACTTTCTTGATATTCATGATATCTTACCTGTTTAGCAGTCAGGATTTCGCATTATGGCTATAGAAGTTGTGAGTCGGCATTGGCTCACATAGTTGATGATTTGCTACGTAGCATTGATAACAACCAAGCTACTGCCTTAATTTTATTGGATTATTCAAAAGCCTTTTGATACCATTAACCATTCTCTTTCTACTAGCTATTCTCATACATTATCGGTTTTAGTGTTAATTCCATATCGTTCTTAGGGCTTCATGCTTGTCAAACAGAACTCAGGTAGTTTCCATACAATGGTTCGTTGTTCTTCGCGATAGTGCCGCCTCATTTTCACATAGAAAATATACGGCTCGGCGAATCGAGTGAATTTGCAATCTGATTTATTTGTTACAGACGCGTGTAGTGGTACGACTCTCTTTACAATAAATTTGCCAGAATTCGACGGTAGTTACGAAAACTGGTTTCAATTTCGTGATGTCTTCAGTGAGTTTTCAGTAGTTCTTTATCATTAAAAGGTCCTGCTGCTGAAATCATTAAGGCTTTAGATGATTTTCTTTCTAATAATTATAAAGTTGCGTTAAGAGTTACTCAAAGAGCGGTTTGAAAACAAGAAGATTATCGTGAACACGCAATGCGTGCGTGCGTTCTTTTATTTTATAGCTTAGAAAAATATATCCCGCGAATCTCCTACGTCACTGCGACATCTTATTAGACGAATTTTTAAAGCATTTTAGATCTTTGGACGCGTTAGGATTACCAGTAGAGCATTGGTGCGTTCAATAGAATAAGTTTATATATTAACCGATAAATTTGATCAAAATACAAGAAAACTATGGGAACAACGCTCTAAAGGAAACGATTTACCAACCACTACGGAATTAGTAGGTTTTCTAAAGGATAGATGTCAAGTATTAGAAGCGATTACAAATAATAACTCAATTCGAAACCCAGCCGAAAACCAAAAGTATTTTCTAACCTTGCAGCGCAGAAATCAAATTGTATTCATTGTTCGAATCCCATTCAATTTACCAGTCAAAACTTTTAAATAAAACCTCTGGAAAAGCGATTAAAAATCATCAAGGCCCTTAAGGCCAAAAGTGCAAATCGACTCGCAGTTGTTTTAAATGTGATAAACGTCATCACACTCTCTTACACTGTTACCGATACGCAGCAATCTACTGCTATTAATACACATGCATTTAACAAGGAATTACGTACTTTTATCTACGGCGGTAATTCATATTAGAAATTCTCGCGGAGAATTCGTGAAGGCTCGTCCCCTGATAGAAAGCGGTAGTGATAGTAGCTACATTACTACTAAATTATTTCACTAAATTGGTACTAAATATCGTCGTATAAGTTACTACTTAAGTATTAAGTCTGTTCACAAAAACTCTCATGCATTTTTTGACCTTTCTAATCGTAGATAGAATCACTGGAGCGAATACCGATGATCACTTTAGACGTTAGAAATCTCAATATCCCGCAACGCATAAGCTAGCAGACCCAGAACTTCATAAAACCCGAAGATATTGATATTCTAATCGGCGCGAAGATATTCCTTCGTACTAATCGATAACGGAAAATTACGTTAGATCGTAATAAACCAGTTTTACGTGATTCAAAATTAGGATGGTTAGTCACTGGACGACTAAATTCTAATGATACAAGATCATCGTTTTGTCATTTGATTATTCAAAATAATTTGGAATTGCATAGAGTTAGAACGGTTTTGGAAGTTCGCTGATCATCCTGAAGAGAAAGTATTTACTACAAACGAAATGCGCTGTGAAAACAACTTCATAGAAAATACCAGTCGCGACAAAACGGGACGTTATACTGCAGCTCTTCCTTTCGGGTGACAATAAGGAATTACTAGGAGATAGTTTAAAAAATGCGTTATCACTATTTCAACGATTAGAATTAAGGTTTGATCGAGACGAAAATCTAAGAAACGGCTATTCCAATTTCATGTCTGAATACGAAACGTTAGGGCACATGAAACGCGTAGGTAATTTAAACGAAATAATCGATCATCGCGTAGAAAAACCGGAATATTACATTCCCCATCATCCCGTATTTAAAACGAGTAGTTCCACAACGAAACTAAGAGTAGTTTTCGACGCATCTTCACCAAGAACGACGGATTTGTCTCTGAACAATATCCTTCTAGTTGGTCCAACCATTCAGAGTGGATTATTTTCCATCCTCATACGATTTAGAAACCACAACGTAGCCCTAATAGGAGATATCGAGAAAATATTTAGGCAAGTAAACGTAATTAAACAACATCGCGATCTTCAACGAATTCTTTGGAGAAACAATAAAAACGATCCGATCACTATATAACAATTATGTACAGTTACATATGACACCTCTCCCGCCACGTTCTTAACCACTCGATGTTTAAAGTATATTGCCGAAAACCATATAAGTCAACACCCGCTCGCTTCTCATTTTAATACGAGGGTAGGTCCAGAAGTTCGTAGAATGGAGGGGTTGGAGTGGGGATAGGGGCGCTCGCTGTGTGTCATTTTGATTGGCGACTCATCATTAGTATATAAGTTAAGTTGCAGCCCAATAGTCTCTCAGGTCTGACTGTGCATCTGACGCGAGAGCATCACTGCAAAGTACCAGAAGTGCTATATAGTATTATATAGAGAAAACCATCATAACAATAGCATCGAAAAATGTGTTTCGATAATTTCGACGAGCAAGCTTTACGCGAGCTCATTCAAACGGTCATGGAACTGTACCAAACCAAGTTCGGTGACACACCATGTGCAGTGAAAAGTGACTTCAGCGAGCCCGTTAAAACGCCAAAGAAACGGCGTACTACTTCGTCCGCAGCAAACCCGCAGCCGATTATAACGCAAAATCGGTTTGAGCTGCTATCGGACAACGACGAAGAGGCCGAAGAGATGGAGGAAGATGTAGTAGAAGAAATCAACGAACCAACACCAGCGGAAACCGTGCAACCGTACACGTCCGGACGAAACAAGAGCGAAGGGACTACGGCAGCTAAACTGGTGCGAAAACAAAAGATAGCGCCAATCATTATTAAGGAAACGGCCAAATGGACTAGAACTGCGAATCTCATGCGCGAAAAGCGCATAACCGCTACTAAAAGCAAGGTGATCAACACTGGGATTCAAGTAGAACCGGCGACCGAGGAGGACTATCGCAAGCTGCGTAAGCTGCTAAAAGATCAAAAACTCAGTTTTACACGTACCAACTGAAAAGCGAGAAGAAATTAAAAGTGGTGCTGCGCGGTATCACGCAGGATATAACTGACGACGAAATTAAACAAGATTTGCAAGCTCAAGACTACCCGGTTGAGAAAATAACTAGAATGAAGGGCAAACAGGGTAAACCGTCGCCGCTTGTCCTCGTCGAAATCGACCGGCTGTACAAATCCATTTACAATATCACGGGAGTGTTGCGGACTGGCAGTTAAGGTAGAAGCCTTGCGCACTCGCAATTTAATAGTGCAGTGTCACAAGTGTCAATGTTCGGGCACACACAATCCAACTGTAACATTAACTACAATGCATGAAATGCGGCGAGGACCACTCGACGCATTAGTGCGAAAAGCCAAAAACAACGCCTCCGAAATGTGCCAATTGCGGTGATGAGCACTTTTCAACATATCTAAAGTGCCCCGAGAACCCCAACAACGCGGTCGGCAAGAAAAACATCGACGTTCTTCGTCCCGAACTACGCGATCTATAGAACAGGTAGTAGTTCGGGACCAGGCGGGGGTACAGCGGTACTCGTGAAAAAAAAACGTAAAACACCACCAACTGACCACACACACCATCGAAATGGAAACAACCGCCGTTTAGATCCACACTGCGCGCGGTGTCGTGGAGATCCATTCGTGCTACGGTCCGCCGGGCTCCGTCTTATCCGGGGCGGATTTCCGCGCGGTCCTTGGCGCGGGTCATCCCACGATATTGGCGGGGGATCTGAACTGTAAACACAAAAGCTGGAACTCGAAGACAACATATACGAGAGGGAGACAGTTTGCAAAAATCGCGAATAAATACGATTTAACCGTTGAAGGTCCAGAAGAAGACACTCACATACACATCCCCACCGGTTCCAACGATATGCTGGACATCGCTGTGGTAAAAAACGTCACCACACCGTACCACCTCGTAACTGTCAACGACCTGACGTCCGATCACCTCCCGGTCGTCATGACCCTGTCGCTGGAAAACAAGCTGGCTGCGACAACCACACACACCACGAACTGGCTGGAGTTCGAAAAACAACTCGACCCCAGACCGATAATCATAAAAAGAACAAGCGACATAGACGACATGGTCCAACAATTCGAGGAGGACGTTAAAAAAGCGATGGCAGCGGCTACAAAGGTCAAAACCATCTCACACCGCGAGAGGATTCCTGACCACATCAAGGTCAAGATCTTCAAAAAAAAGAAACTATACAAAGAATACAAAAGAACCCTACACCCACACACAAAAACACTACTTAACAGCATCACAAACGAGATAAAAGAAGATATCGCGGAACTGTACAATCTACAGTGGGAGAAGAAGATTGAGAAACTGGAGCAGGACCAATCCGCCCTGTGGAAGATGGCGAAAGCGCTCAAACCGAAATCGGGAAAAATACCCCCCCCCCTCCAAGCACCGACGGCTATCGACCGACCAGCCTACTTCCTGGCTAAGCAAGGTCCTGGAGAAAGTAATCCAGAGAAGACTCCAGGAAGTCGTAAGTGAAAAGAAATCCTACCCGGATTCCAATTCGATTCAGGCAGGAGCATTCCACCACCCATCAACTGTTACGGATCACCGAACACGTAACTGAGCACTTGGATAAGTCGACGCCGACGGCGGCCGTCATGCTCGACATAGAAAAGGCATTCGACAAAGTCTGGCATGAAGACCTCGTCTACAAATATATATGCCGTGGAAGCAGTTAGTGGTAGCCGACGCCTTATCATGAAATCCGGTGAATAGTGCAATCGAAAGCGAAGAACTCGCATCCAAGTAGACGCACATGTCAGGCTGATTGTAAAAAATTTTCCGGTTAAAGATTATTTTTGTAGGGAATTATAAGAGAACAGTTGCAAGATCGAGTCTGTGTCAAGTAGAGGGAATGCACGTTGAATGGTTAGCCAGACCGGAATAAACTAGCACTAGAAATTGCCCTGTATTATCAGTATAGATATGATGTATCTTTCTGCGAAAATATCTTGCTAAAAAGTACTCAAATATTAATTCTACCCAAATTGTAATGTAAAGTTTTATAATTCATACATTCAGGTCATAAGGGTATAGTGAAATGCCGACAAGGAGCCAAGCAATCGTTTTGGTGAATAGAATCAATAGTCCAGAGTTGACCAAAATGTATTGAAGAACGTGTCAATATTAAGGAGACCTTTCTAAAAGATTCTTTACCGACTAGAGTGTGGCAAGATGTAGCTATAGACTTGTTTAAATATAAACTTTGGTATTGATTGTTAAATTAAAGAGATTTTCTGAATCGTTTGTAATAATAATAGGTATTTTTGCTCAATTTCCGATGAGGTTAGATCGGATAATGGACCACAATTTCACTCGTTATTCAAAAAATTATAATTTTAAACATGTAACAAGCGGTCTCTACTCTTCTCAGTCTAACGGAGCAGTTGAAGCTGCGTTCAAAACGGCAGTCATTGTTAAAGAAAATGACGATATCTATTTAGCTTCAATGTCATATAGAGCTACTCCGTTAGAATGTTGTTTCAGTCCATCCGAATTGTTAATGTCCAGGAAAATTAAGACGTTGCCCCTAATGTTGCCAAGCAAATAGGAAGAAGTTGAAGATGCTTTCTTAAAAAGGAAGGACAAGCAACCAAAAACTACAATGTTAGACATAAAACAAAAACTTGTATGATTTCGAGAAATCAGATTCAGTTTAGGTTACAGATCTGCGTAGTTATGGAAAAACTGTAAAACAATGTGAGAAACCTCATTCTTATATGGTACAAACACAGAATGGTATATATAGAAGGAATAGATTGAATTTAGTTAAAGCTCCTTATTATACTGGGGATCTTTCTCGAAACGAATTCCAATCAACGCCACATCCGGAAGTAAAGACTCATTGTAATGCTATCTATTAGTAAACCTAATATTTATGAACCTAGTAAACTCAATATTTGTGAACCTAGTAGCAGTAAACCTAATATTTGTGAACCTACTACTAGTAAACCTAATATGTCCAAAGATAAATCAGAATCCATGGGAAAGGCAGGTACAGAAACCAGACGCCATACCAAAAAGAATCATAAAAAGCCTAAGTGGATGGGCGATTATGTACAGTAGATACACAGTCTTGGACATTTGTCTGGGGCACCCATAAAAGATTTTATTGTGCATTACCGCACCGGGATTCCCCGCATTCCTCGGGAACTTTTATTTACTAATGCACATTTTATGACGTTGAAATGCGGGATTCGGATTTATAATCCCTTATTTTCATAAATATCGGTCTATTGTTCATTTCAAGAATTTAATCAAGATTGATACGTTGGCGATTGAGGGGTTTCTAAAGCGTTATCTTTGTTATTTGAATGTGCTGTTGTGTTCTACTTGCGTGCAGTGGATTGTATAAAGATGCCTAAAAGACGGAAGTTGACTGTTGCAGAACGTAGTCAAATAGTGTGCTACATTCGCAGGGTATGTCGCAAAAAAAATTGCGTCAACAATGAAGCGTTCGCGACATGCGATACAATTAACCATTAAACGATTTCGGGAAACTACATCGTATGAAAATCAACGAAAAAATTGGAGAAAGCGCAAAACCACTGCGAGACAGGATATGGGGCGTTCAGCTTTACGGAATCGCTTTCAAACACCCAAACAGTTGGCCGCTGACCTATCGGTCGAACAAGACGTTTCTGTATGTGACAGAACTGTTCGGAGACGGTTGGCAGAGGTAAATTTGAAGGGCCGGAAAGCGCGTCGCGGGTCATACCTGAGCCAGCAACAAATGAAAAATCGTTTACTGTGGGCAAGAAAATATAAAGATTGGGTTGTCGGATTGATCGAAAGTCAGATGGTCTGACGAATCAAACATAGAGGTTTGTTACACAAAATTTGCCAAAATGTATACACATACCACCAATTTGCTAAATTAAAAAGTAATTATTGTTAATTATCCAATTCAGATGTTTGGTACTCCTGGAGCTCCGTTTGTTCGCCGTAGACCTGGGGAGGCATTTCGTACTGATTGTATCACCCCAACTGTCAAACATGGCGGTGGCAGCGTCATGATTTGGAGATGCATGTCCGCAAATGGCGTAGAAGTGTTTGTGTGTGATGGTAGGATGAACACACGAGCGGTATATCTCGATGCTAGAAGAGATATTAGAAGTATCAGTGCTGAAAATATCACAGCGATAACGCAGAATATTTATTCGAACAGGTTAACGCACCCTGTCACAAATCCAGATTCTCGATGGAGTGGTTTCGTGAGAACGGGATCCGTTTACTTGAATGGCCGGCGCAGTCATCAGATCTGTCGCCATAGAAAATTTGTGGCGCATGCTGAAGCTAAAGCTTTCCAATTACAAATTCAGTAACAAAATGACCTAAGGAACAAAATTGTGCAGCAGTGGGAGGTACTTTCACCTGAAGTTTATTTACGGTTAGTAGCATCAATGCTTAAACGGTTAAATGCTGTTATTAAAGTAAATGGTGGTGCCACAAAATATTAAATTTATTATTAAAAACTCAGTGAATGTTTATGTATGTAGTTTTATTTTAATAGTGTACAATGTATCTTTATTTTAAATATTTTGGGGTGCCCCAGACATATGTTCAAAGCTGTAGTTAATTAAAATGCGACTTAAAATGTAAATTAGTTTAAGTGTTATGTTGTTTAAGTTCATCATTCTTTCCTGTGTTACTGTTAATACATGTTACAGGATAGTGTTTATAAAGGTTGTGTGTATTTTAGTTTAGATCTCTAAATATAGGAAAAGGGAAATCTTCCGTTAGAATAAATCGTGTTGAATATTCCCGGCAAACGTTAGTTATGCGGCGGGGCAGCACCATCGGCAGGAACGATACGCACGAGGCGTATAACCTTGATCTCGAGACATATAATGTTAAAAGTCCCATTGCGTGCGATTAGCAATAAACCTCTTATCTTATTGTCACACAATGTTCTATTAATTACCCGTCCGACAACGCAACAGTTAGTATATATATTTTTCTATAAAAATAGTGAGAACAAATGACTAGTAATCAGTCAGATATACATACCTGAAACATTTAAAGAAGCGATAGAAATTGGCGACTCATCGAGATAGAAAGATGCCAATGATGAAGAATTAGAAGCACTGAAAAGTAACGAAACATGGAAGGTAATACCATTCAAATCGAAATGGGTGTTTGCCATTAAAAAATCACCGAGAAAACCCCGGATACTTGTTTTAAATTGAAAGAATCCTTATATTGTCTAAAATAGTCATCACAATGTTGGAACAAGACGTTTGATGACTTCTTAAAACAGTTGCAGCAATGTAAACAAACATGTGTTTATACCGTACAATTTGCTGTATGTGGACGAAGATGTACGAAAATAGAGATGTCATGCAACGAATAGTGGGGATGCTACAAGGAAAATTCAAAGTAGCAATTGATGAACCCGGAAACCTCGTTGGAATGGAAATTGTGCAAAAAGAAGACGGCTCTATATTTCCTCATCAACAAAGTTATATAACAAAAATCATTCGATGTTTCGGTTTAGAAAATAGTGAAACAAATAACATCCCAGCCGACCCGAGTACAGACATGAGCAAAGAAGTTGGCGATAAACTCAATCAAAACATACCATACAGAGAGACAGTTGCATCTTTAATGGTTGCAGCAATTGTAAGTAGACCAGATATAAGTTAATTTTAATGATGCTGTCATTGGTATTAGATATATAATTTATTTTCAGATATATTACAAATGTGACTAATACAAAATCCAACCAGAGCAATGCGCTCACAATGCTGCAGAATATTATCATATTTTGCGTGACCGAAAAGGCAGCAAAAAGATACATATTTTGGTTCAGCAATGACGGGAAAATATGAGAGAACAATTTACCGAATTAAACAGAAGCTTTGTAATAAGTAAAGTGAAGCACCTCAGGCAAACACAAATTTCATCGATGGATATTGTCAGGACAAGCTTCATTTTGGTAGATTATGCAGACAATATTCTACATGGGTTCATGTTAAATGAAACCCAATTCAAAGGTTCAAAAGAAAAGGTGAGATAATTTCTTAGTTACAATCGACGAATATACCATACCATCCACATATGTTAAAAATGTCAACGATTAGAAATTGTTAGGAGGTACAAATTAATGCTACAACATGTAATTGATGGGTATCCGAAATGCAAAGGTCATACTGTATCACGCCTTGTTCCATACCAGTGTGACTTGAATCCCTTAGAGCTAATTTGGAGTATAGTTAAGACAAAAAGCGTCACACAATGTTAGAACAACAAATATGGAAAATCTTATTCACGAGGCAGTAAATTAAGTTAGTTGTTGAAAATTGTTCTGGGATGATTGATATAAGCGTGTATTTAGATCAATATATGGTTTGAGCCAACTGGACTGCTTAAGCTCTAGAATTCCATGAATTTTAGAAATTTTGAGACCATTTCGAATATCTAGCTTTAAATGTCTATAATGCAGAAGGTATTGTTCTTTATCGTATAGGTTTGCTATCAATTTTTTCTCGTTAAATCGCGAATTAGGTGGCACCAAATGTTCGGGGAGGAAAGGTAAGGCGTTGTGATTATCATGTAAATTAGAAGGATATTCTATATCAGCCTCAATAAAGTAGCCAATATCAGCGTCATCTGAAACACTGTTTACATTGAAATTTTCAATTTCATTTGAGAAGACATCTATAGCCGCCATAAGGTAAATACTGTGTCATAGCAACACCGTACAAATTGTTGGCATCCTAATAACTAAGGGACATGAGGATTTGGTACCCTTAGATGTTTTAATATAGCGGTATTAACAGACAAATAGTTTTTACCTGCCGCTTGTTAAGGCAACAGTAACAAAACAAGGAAAAGTTATATGAAAAACACCAGCAACAAAAAGATAAATTATATATAAAATACCAGCAAGAAAAAGATGAACTAACTGAAGAGGTAAAGCAGTTAAGTGGAAAACACCAGCAAGTAAAGGATAAATTATTTATAAAATACCAACAAGAAAAAGAGGTATATTAAATGAAGAAGTAAAGCAAGACTTCGAACTTGAGGCTTTTAATTTGAAAATTTCTTTAGTAAGATAATACACTAAAAAGTACAGCTAGGAGCAATAAAACTGGAATCAAAATTATGACACTACAAAAGTACTAGGTAAATGATGCTTTATTGTCATCGTGACAATTATTATTCAAATTTTGAAGTTTGTGGTGACAGACGTTTTTGAATTTTGACATTACATATAAAATGAGGTTAACTTTCAGCGTGATAATATTAAAGCTAGTTTTACACGAACACGACCGTCATGTCAAAAATGATGTCCCAGTTTTATTGCATCCAATTGTAATTTATACATTTTATCAACACCCTATCTGTTTTAAAACTAATTTGCTAATTTATTGGTAAATATTTTAGGAGAAATCGAAATTGGAATATTTACATGCCACCATAAAGCTATCTGCCAGAGGGGCTCTAGAAGTATTCCAGGAAAGATAGGTCTTCAGAAACAAAGGAAAAAACAAGATTCTGGGAATTCAGAATATGGGTAAATCCATAAAGAAAAACTGTTGGAAGACAAATGCATAACTCCTGTGGGCGAGGTCGCTGCGCGAATGTATAAGACCGTTAACGTCGGTATCCATAGTTACTTTGATGAGGGTATGCGAAAAGTATATTTAGTTCGATCAGAATTGCATGAGTGTGACCTTTTATTCTTAGATACTGTATGTCCGGCGTTGCCGCTAAGTCCCTCTGATATTGTTGTTTTAGACAATAAGACACAATTTCTGTAGTCGCCATTAAAAAGACTTCAGTTTTACTTTTTTATAATAAAAATTTGCAGTAACGGCAGTGACTTGAAAGCCCTTTTACAATTTCCTTGGTCAACATCCTCATGAATAAAATACTAAGCTTTTGTGTGCCAGTGATCCAGTAATTCAGCAGTAAAATTCAGGAGCCGTTGTTATTACTAATACTATACAAGACCGAAATAGCTCAGTTAGTAAAAGAGTTAGACAGATAATTACAAGGTTTTGGATTCGATTCCTGTCGCCGCTTTTTTATTCAGAATGCAGTTGTTCTTAAATCTGAACTGGTGAGATCTCGAGTGGCCATAGAGATTGAGGACCCACGAAGATTGACGGGCAACTGAGTGCTGCCAACAATGACCTGTACTGTTGATTCAGGATTGATGGTCGTGCTGACGATTCTCCTCAATAGACACATACACCTGTAAACGGTATAAGCTGTCGAAAGAGGAGATGCTGTAAGAATAGATCGGATTATAGTCGGAACGAAAACGGGGAATGGTTTGCACTTATTTTTATTAACTCGGTGAATATTGGGGTGTTGAAAACAAATATTTCCGGATCATGAAAACGTTTATGTTCACGTCTTTTTAAAATTACTAACACTTGATCAACGTTAAACGTTGTCGTTACGTTGGCCAGGTGTAATATTTTTGATAATTATGACACAAATAAAGCATGTTTAGTGATCGTTAAATGAAAATCCATTCTAGAGTGTTCAGATATTTTAGTAGATTTTGAACAATTAGGTAGACTTTTTTTATGTGCGGATAATAGTTGAATAAAATTGGGGTATGTAGAATTTATTTAGTAATAATTTTCAAGGCCTTTAGCATGCGCCAATTGGGTTGGTCCAGAAATGAAAAGCTATTTTTCGGTGTCTAAAAACAAGGGAATTTGTAAAGATTTTTCCTGTTTTTAAGATAATTTTGCATAATTTTGGGGGATTTTCAACAGTTCCTTCATGTGACCAATTTTTAGTGGTCGACAGATATTTGGATATTTTTGGGGTGAATAAAAATTAGTCATTTACGAGGGATTTTTGGGTGCTTTTAAAGTAATTATACTTGATTTTGGGTGATTTTCAACGGATTTTTCGTGTGCCAAATGCCCCGGTCCAGAAATAAAAACCCATTTTTGGTGTCTAAGCACAAAAGATTTTGTGAGGTTTTTTGGGTGTTTTTAAAGTAATCATGACTGATTTTAGCTGATATTTAATCATTTTAGGTATGCCCAATCTTTGGTGGTCTAAAGATATTTGGATACTTTTGTGGTGCATAAAAAATGTAGTTATTTTTGAAGGATTTTAGCTCCTTTTCGGTTGTTTCATATCCTTTTTTTGATAGTATTTCATTGATTTTAGCATGTGCCAAATACCCTGGTCCAGAAGTAACATTTTATATACTACTCATGTATATGCGCATATATTCCAGTTTTTCTTTGCATATAATTCGGTCTGTACAGATAAGTAAACAATACCTAGTAGATACATAAACAAAACGCACTTTATGGTTTTCTTTATTCAATAAAGTACGCAAGTTAGTGAAATTAATAATATAGCGGGCAGATCTTTACAATAATATCTTCCATACATCGTTATGTTGGATTCAAAATAGATTCATTTTTCTTTTTTCAATGATATAAATAAGCGTAACTAGACATTGCAGCCACATTGCTTATCATCTCTTCACCCGTATGGATCAGTTAAACGCAGTGTATTGCACAACGTCGAAGAAGAACGTGAAGGCTACGGAACTACAATATTAAAAACTTCATGTAAAATACTTAGCGCCAAGTTTCTACAAACGAAGTATGGAGGTTCTGTACTGTTGGATTTGGAAGATGTGACGTTTTTTCTGCCGAAGCGGTACGTGGAGGTGGTAACAGAAGGTTTATTAGATTATTGTCAACTTCAAGAACCAGAGGTATGAAGTAATAATTAATGAAATCTTAACTGTGGAAAACAAACTAACATCTACTTTGAAGTTTCGAAAAAATTGAAATAAGATATAGTTTACTATTCTATTTAAATTCATCTCAACAGCTACGGACGTGTTCCTTCTATTATATATTCCAGGGACATGAATATGAGGTACCCTTTAGATGTTTTAATATAGCGGTATTAACAGACAAATAGTCTTTACCTGCCGATTCTTAGAAATACCCGTAGTATAAATAGAGGGGTTAGTGGGAGAAATACCGTTGTTAACCCATTCATTGCTGTATTTGCGGAACTAATTGTATTTTACACTTAGTATAGTTCGGTAAAGTGATTGGCGAACATCAGTATTTCTATTTTAAATTATACGTGCGTTTGTTATTGGCAAATAAAAATCTCTATTCGTGATTAGTTTATGTGTATGTAACTGAAAATGCCGAAATCCAAACTAACTGAGTTTCAACGTGCGCAAGTTATTACACTTCATGCCGAGGGATTATCCCAAGTGATGATTAGTAAAAAAATTAAAATGTTCATGGTGCATCGTACAAACAACTCTAAAGCTTTACCGAGAAACAGGGGATACTAAATCAAGACCGGGAAGAGGTCCAAAACGTAAAACGACAGAAAGGGAGGACCGGTGGTTACAACGACACTCTCTACAAAATCGACGTCAAACGGCAACAGATTTGGCTGGCGCATTAACTCGACAGCTCAACGTTAATTTAACGCCTAAAACAGTAAGTAGACGTCTTGGAGAAGTCGGCCTATCATCGAGAAAAGCTAACAGGAAACCGTGGCTGTTGGATGTAAATAAAAATACACGATTAGCATGGGCTCATAGGCACAAATCGTGAACAGAGAAGTACTGGGCGAAAGTGATTTGGACAGATGAGTGTAATATAGAGGTAAATATAATTAATCGTTTTATATTCAGTATGAGGTAACTATTATATAGAAAAAATCGAGAGTTGAAAGAACTAACTGCATGGGTATATTACAGATATTTGGTATACCTGGTGCCGTACCAGTGCGTTGGAGGCCTGGTGAAGAATACCATGCCGCTTGTGTGGGAAGCGAACACTGACATCTTGGAATGGCCACCCCAAAGTCCGGATCTAACTCCGATCGGGCACTTGTGAGCTATTATTAAGCGAAAAATATGCGAACACAAATCCGAATAAGAGTTAAAAGCAATACTTGCAAGAGTATGGTAGGACATTCCAACTTCAACTTGCCATATGTTAGTGGCCAGTTTACCTAGAAGGATTGAAGCTGTCATAAAACATTATGGGGCCAACCAAATATTGAAAATATAATTTTTAGTAATAAGTATTTACTTTTATAATATTTATTTTATTTGTTCATTGTTTATCTTAAAGATAACTGAAAAAACTGGGGGTGCCTAATAAGTGTGTCCCTGCCTGTATATGCCATTGCCAAAAATTATTGAGCTTTCCAGCTTCGTAAGCACGAACGAAAATATTTCTGTAACGTTAGAAAAATTTTGGAAAATTAAGGAACCTCCAACAACCAGAAAATTTTATTCCCGGGAAGAACAGGAATGTGAATTGTATTTTCAAAATACACTTAAACGCGAAAATGATGGTAGATTTGGAGCATATGTGGGCAACAACCGGCCAGCGGGACGGATCCGGGCCGCGAGACATTTTGAAAAACTTAGTTAAAAAAAATATTACACTACTTACTCATACTCACTCCAAAATTATTGCTTCTCAACTGTTCTACACTAGACGATTCTAGATCATTTTGCCTATATAAGCGGGTGGATAGCCCGAACTTAAATTCACTTCTATTTGAGCTACTGATATCTTCGACAAGTGATATCCTAGCGAACTGCCATTGCCGTCAATTTGCTTTGTGAGTTTGTGTGCATCTTGAGTGCTTAATAATTATATTTGGTTATCAATTTTATCGAACGAAAAGCAAATGAAAGTGATGTCTGATTGAATGAAACAAAAAGTAGATGCAGAGGGTCGCCAGTTTCAAGAAAAATGGGCTGAATTCTTTTTTATCTCGCACAATGGTAAGCCTATCTGTTTGCTGTGTAATGAATCCATTTCAGTGATGAATGAATTCAATATTAAGAGGCATTACACAACTAAGCATCCTATGCTGCACTCACTAACAGGACACATAAGAAAAGACAATATCCAGAAGCTTACCGCAAATTTGGAAAAACAGCAGCAAACTTCATAATGTTGTGAAAGCTAGTATTATACTTAGTTCAAAATTGGCAAAGTCGTTAAAAACATTTGCCGAAGGAGAATTTATCAAGGAGTGTATCTTAGAAGTTTGCAGTGTCCTGTGTCCTGAAAAGAAAACTGAATTTGAAAAAAATTTGTTTCTCAAAACGAACTGTTGCCCGACGTATCGAAATGATGGCGAATGACATAAAAACTTTGACTGACCCTATGGCTGGTTTTGAATTATTTTTCGTAGTATTAGACCAGAGCACCGATTTGTCTGACACAGCTCAACTGGCTATATATTCAAGGTGTTGATAAAGGGTTCACTGTCACTGCGGAATTGCTTTCTTTACAGCCGCTAAAAGAAACCACTACAGGAGAGGACATTTTAAATTAAGTTCAATATGTATTCACAAGTTTTGGCTTGCCATTGTCAAAATTAGTTGGTGTATGCACAGATGGTGCACCTTCTATGGTCGGCTTACGTAAGGGTTTCATCGGAATTTTGTATGAAAATGCAACTGAATTAAATGTGCAAAAGATGATTTGATAATCCTTCATTGCATTATGCACCAACACAACTTGTGTTCTAAGTCCATTCGACTCCAGGATATTATGAATGTGGTAATAAAACCATCAATTTTATTCGATCGCTAAGGCTTAACCATCATCAGTTCAAGGCGTTTTTGGATGAAATATCAGCCGAATATGAGGACGTAACATATTATTGTGATATCAGATGGCTAAGCGAAGGGAAACTGCTGAAACGGTTTTACGAGCTTAGAAATGAGATATCAGATTATATGCACCTCTATCTGAATTGAGTGACCCATAATGGATATGTGACTTAGTATTTCTGGTCGACCTTACACGCCATTTGATTTAAATTTGAAACTTCAAAAACAGTGACAGTTAGTAAATGATTTGTACAGACGTACAGAACAAAATCCGCTTGTGGGAGGCACAGATGCTGTCTGGTAACAGTTACCATTTCACCACGCTCTCTGCGAATGAAAATACTGCTTATGCTCGATATGCTGAAGAACTCGAGTTACTGTCGAAGTAATTTTCGAACAGATTTAGCGATTTTAAAAACATGGAACACAGTTTCAATTTATTTGCTACTCCAACAGAAAGTAATGTACTAAATGCTCCAATACACTTGCAAATGGAGTTTATCGAGACGTGGAGTTGGGCGATTTCTACAAAAAATTCTTCGAAGATGACCATTTTCCGGAGCTTAGAAAATTCGCAAGAAGATTGATTTGTGCGTTTGGAAGAACTTATAAATGCGAACAGTTCTTTTCAAAGATGAAAGTTAATAAGTCAAAATATCGTACAAGGCTGACTGACGATAATTTAGAAAATTCTTTACGTCTTTGTATCAGTGAAATTAATCCAGACATCGATGGATTAGTTTCTCAAATTCAAGCTCAAGAGTCTCACTGATTTCGTTGTCGCTATTTAATGTTCGTAGTTTGTAATACTTCCAAATTTCACGATTTAATTACAATGTTGTACCTATTTTTCTGTTTTTTCATTTCGTTTTCTTATTTTAATAAATTGCATTATATCTATATAATTTAATGGTAATTATTGATTTGTAATTTAGAAAAGGATATAGATTTACCTTTATTCGATGTGGTGGGGAATATATTTAGATAGATGTTACATATATAAATATAAACAGATAAACTTTATAATTGTTGTTGTAATATCGTAACGATAAAGATATAGGTTACGAAATGTTATTTAACGACAATATTAGCGATACACGGTATTTATTATAATCCGTTTTCGCGAAAATATCGGATAAAGGCGACAATTAAAACTATATTAACCGAAAGAAGAAGAAAATTGTAAAATAAATATTAAATCCGTAATGCAATGTCAAACGTATTAACGTTGGATATTTGTAATATCTTTCACGGATACATTCTATAATGCTAAACGAAGGTATGCCATTGGTTCGATTTTCGTTTCGAATATAATACGAGCGGGCCGTGCTTAATATTTTAAAGTAAAAAATAATCGATACGATTATTATTTAAACGCGTCGCGTCAATAAAATGTTCGAGTTGATATTATAAATCGTATATTGTTGAATTATTCTTGTTATGTTATTAGTGTTATATTATTTTTGTTATATTATTATCGTTATATTGTTATCGTTATATTATTAAAGAAAAACCAAGAAGAAGATATCCGTAAGTATATATATAATTATACTTGTAATTAAGTAGAGGTATACATTTAATAAATGGGTAATTACGGAAAAGATTGTTAGACTAATACCAAAAAAATTTATATATATTACAGATAATGGCGAATACATATAGAAACTTCACCGCGACGATCTACGGTGACGACCGGCGAGCCATTCTCGACCGTTGGCGTGAAACGGTAGATTGGTTCGTCGGTCGAGAAACGACCGTCGAAGTAAGCGGAGAGACGGTATTTAGAGTCGTGTTCGGATTCAAGAATATGAGAACCGTATTCGGCGTGCGACGTCTCCTGAGACGGACAGGGAACTTAAGACCGGTAACGGCCAACGCCGGTTACGAATACGAGCAGGTATCGGGCGACGACGGCGTAAGTGCCGTTTTACACGGTAAAGTTCCGAAATTTCGGAATACGGCGCAGATATCGCCGTCTACGCCGTCGTCGTCGATATTCGGAATATCGCCGCTTCGTCGCACCGCGCAGCCGTCTCCTGTTTCGGTGGCGGTAATACCGTCTCCGCCCTCGCCGCCAAGCCGGACGTCGCCTTCGACACCGAGCCGGACGTTGCCATCGACGACAAGTCGGGCGTCGCTTTCTACACCAAGTCGGACGTTGCCATCGACGTTAAGCCGGACGCCGGAACCGAGAGAAGAAGAAAGAGGAGTCGCGGCGGTGCCGCAGATACGACGTGGGAAGCAGTTAATCGAGGCGGCAGTTAGAACCGGCACATACGACGCAGCGATGCGGATGGTAGAGCCCAACGATCCGGTTTGGTATATCGGGGCGCAGAAGATGCTCTCGAATTATTTCGAGAGCAAATTCCAGATCGTTGACCATTTGTACGCCGACAGAAGCGCGTACGGTCGCGAAGCGTTCGTGCGCGAATTCGTGACGGACTTTCGTACCGTACGCGTTCTGGTCGGACGGACGGGACTCGGGAAAACCGAGTACGCGCTCGCCCATTTTCGGCAACCGCTCCACGTGCGCGACGACGAGGACTGGCGGCGGTTGACGAGAACCACGGACGGGATCGTACTCGATGATCTCGATTTTCGGAAATGGTCGCCGGCCACGTATCTGAAGCTGCTAGATATAGCTAAACCGGTGACGCAGAACATCAAATACGGGAGCGTCCGCGTCCCGGCCGGAACACCGCGCTTCCTCATCGTCAATAGCATGGACATGCTGTGGCCGGCGCGGATGCATCCGGCGACGAAGATGGCGTGCGAACGTCGAATGACGGTAGAACATTTGGACGATCCATTCCAATTTTTTTATATTTAAAATAATTATGTAACTAATTTATTTTTTGTGTTGAATGTTATTATCAAAAAATTTAGTTAATACATACTTTTTGACGTTGGATGTTATATTACTAGAATTGTTGTTTTATGCTCACGCCTACATTACGTTCAATGTTGACGATACATTATGTTCTACGTTTCATCTTTACCTTCGGTTTTGGATGCATTCCTGATAGTAATACATAAAGTATGTATATTACAAAAATATTAGTATAAAATTTAAGTAATATCTGTACATGTATTCATTATTTATATTAGTTCACAAATTGGTGGCGATTAAATAAATTCATTTTTTTACTAATTTTACTATGGTTCATACCACGAACCATGTGATATGCCAATAACTTTTCACAAGATAATTGTCCTACATTAACAGAGAATATGGGCGTTTATATTCGTTCACAATTTGGTTGCGATTAAATAAATTCATTTTTTTATGCAATTTTAGCATGTGAACGAGCAAAATTATAACTGTAAATTTATGGATAAAATATGGTATAAATGTTTTTAATATATAATTTTTTTTATCCATTTTCAAGAGAATTACTGGGGTTTTAACACACATCTTTGTACCGTTTATAGACTGTTAAATTGTTAAGCTCTAGCAGTAGTTTTGATCTCAAAAAGAAGAAAATAAAGCTAAATAAGGTGGTTCACAAATTGGAGGTCCAGAACCGGCGTATATTAGACTATTTTCCAAAATTTTCTTAACTGTCTCTTATGCCCCTAACCCTCTTACATAGCATATCAAATTCGTCTACTATTTCGACTGATTCCGAGAGACATCCCTTGCGTTTCTAGTTTACGAATGGAACTTGAAGCAAAGCTATAATTTGACTTAATATACAAAAGGTTTTGTAGCAATTCTGTTGATGTTACTATCTTTTCTAGAGCAATCCAGTCAGCATCGATTTCAAGAATTACATTTTTTATTCCTTCAAAATTATCGGCGTAAAATATTGCAGCGTCTAACCATGCATCCCATCTCGTCATAATCGGTTCAGGAGGCAACTTAACACCGGGCGGTCGCTCCTTATAAAATTGGATTCGTAAAGGTGCTTCTCAAGATACTGTTTTGACATTGCTAACTAAATAATTAATCAAAGGAAATTGATTCCTAATGTCTTCGGCTACACTATAAAACACATCAGCGAAACAAGTGGTATGAATAATGTTACTATAATTTTTTTTTTAATTTTGCGCGAATATGTAACATTAATAAAATTTTTTCACAAGGTATACTTCCAGATAAAAAGAAATTTGATAAACCTTCTTGAACGAATTGTGCAATTGTCACATTATTTGTTTTTTGAAGTTCTTTATAATAAATTAAATTAAATGTAATTCCTATTGACAAATGGAAAAATGTAACGGCCACACTTATGCCTACTTTCATTTACCATGATATAAATAAAATTCTTCCCTACCAATTGTTGAGGTTCTGCCATTGTTTGCAGGTAACAGGATGTGACAATGTTTTCGTAAGGTACTCTTGTCAGGTATATTATGTTTGCATTATTTTTGCAGAAATGATTTTAAATTAACATTGTTTAATCGTGCTAATGGTATGTTAGACGAAATTAATGCGTTACACCGTTCTTCTTGTTCTGAGTTTCGTGAAGTTGATGCTACGCATTGATATATAGATTGCTGCACACTTGCGGGTCGCTTTAGTTTTTCACATTTTCCAATATGTTATGGAGTGCTAGCGTGTTGCGCAATGAGGTGTTTTCTCTCACAAGACACCTACAACAACAATTGTCATTTTATATCAAAAGTTAAAGAATTTAGAAACAATTGTAAAGCTTTTAGTAAGATTAAAGTTACCAGTTTACTGCAGGCTCGGCAAAATATTTTGTCGCCATTCTTTACCAGTTCAGGATGCGGCTTAATCTATAAAGACACTTTGTTCGCTATACTCATTGTATGTACGCACAATTTAAAAACGTAACACAATTACACGCTGTTTCGCTCAAAGATATTCAATGAATGGTTTATTTGGGAATTAATAATAATAGAATGTATTTACCACATCCCTTCTGCTAGGCGAAATTAAACACGTGCAATTGGAAAAAAGTATAAGAGAAACCAATGTAAAAGATTTATCGTTTTGAGAATTGTCCGTTGTCGATCTACATTAGGAATTATTAGGTATTTTTACTAATAGAAAGGATAAGAAGAAGCCTAAATATGCAATATATGCAACTTTTGTAAAAATATGCATAGAAATGTCTGAATATGCAATCATTAATTAGCCGTAATTAACTTCATTTAGTGTAATACGTCTACATATAGACTATAATTCAAAGATATGCAAAGAATAAAATATATCCACTTTGCATATAATCTGGTCTCTAGTGGCGACTATAAAATAGATGTGGTTCTTTTGTTGTTTTCTTGAAAATACTAGATATCTTGCAATTTAGCACTCTTCCATAGTTTCAAGCAAGCGCGGATAAACGGCGGAGTAACTATGACTCTCTTAACAAGAGCTTGCTGGTTGGTCCGAGCTGAATACGCAAAGCAAGTCGGTCCAGTCTCTCACCGACGATCCGATAGGCAACACATGGCTGTACAAACCGCAGCTCCTCCAGCCATGTCGTTTTATAACAGCTCTAAAAATGCGTACCAACACCACAGCAAACAGAGTGGTGTTGGCAAGAGCCGGACCAGTAGCGGATCCTAATTGGCGGAAGTGCAGAACCCAGAAGGAGACACTGGGCACATACTCGGGCAATGTGTCTATACAAAGCCCGATAGGATTCGCCGCCACGATGAGATAAGACTTCATCGTGGCACAAATTCAAAAAAGAGACAAACGGGTAGCAGTAACAAAGGAACCAGTGGTGCGGCTTCCTTTGGGCGGGAATCTTAAACCTGACCTGGTGATAGAGAACCAGGGAAGGATCAGCGTGGTCGACGTCACTGTCCGCCACGAGGATAATGATTATCTCGCTCAGGGACGACTTGACAAGTTACACAAATATAGCCGACTGCTACCCATCCTCCAGAGAGATTTTGGAGCGTCCTCTGGGGAAGTCCTACCAGTTGTGGTGGGAACGAGGGGGGCCATGCCCAAGGAGACGGTCAAGGCTCTATCGGAGCTTGGACTCAAAGACCGCAATACGCTATTAACAATCTCTCTAATAGCGTTACGTAGTTCCATCGAACTTTGTCACAAGTTCATGGACTACGATGGCCCTAACCTCCGGCGAAATCGGGAATTGGTGCGCCCTGATCAGCCACTCCTAACAAATCTCTTGTCCTCCAGCATGCTGACAATATGTTATTTTAATGAGTGTTGATGTTCTTCATTCGTTGATTTTATTAAAAATTATATTGTGTCGTCCCGTGTTGCCGGTTCGGGAGGCGGCCTTTTACACCCTCTCCCCACCGGTGATTCTAGTCATCTACGTTTTTAACATTGTGTCGTCTTATTTATTATTTTAATGGCCTCGTGCCTAATGTCAGCATGCGAGTCGCAAGGCGTCATCTAAGGGCACCGTCTGGCTTGGCCACCCCGGCCGCCAGGGACTGGCAGTGGAAACTGGGCCGCCAGCTCAGGACCGCTGTCAGCATCATTTGTTGCAGGCTCTTCCGGGGCTGACGCCATGTCGCTCAGGAGGACCCCGCCAGGTACACCAATGACGGAGGGAGAGGGTTTCGCCTTCCGGGCAACTACTAGAAGGGATCGGCTACGGAGCAGAAGCACGATGGGGAGGATCAAGGTGGGCTGTCGCGGATGGTGCTGCAGCAGCACCAACCGCTGATGGAATTCATCGATAGGATATGCTCACGGGCGGGCCGCGCGTCGATCGCCGACATGCTCCCGCGTGATCCGATTCGAGGACACTGCCAGGCTCACCTTCACGAATGAAATTAAGCACCAAATTAAGCTAAAATCAGAACAACCAATTTATATGAAACCCTATCGAAAGTCACCAACACAACGGGAAGAAATTAATAAACAAATTAGCAAAATTTTAGAACCAAATACAATCCGCGAATCCTTCTCGCCTTGGTCAGCCCTCGTAACCTTAGTACCAAAAAAACAGATATTCACGGTAATATAAGATACAAAATGGTCATCGATTATCGCAGATTAAATGAAGCTGGGGAATCCGACTATCTAATTAAAACAAAGCATTGCGATGGTTCTGCGGGTGTTGACGCAATGTGATTTCTGCCCAGTGCTCTGAATGTCAACGTGAAGAAATTCAAGCAAGCGCGGGTAAACGGCGGGAGTAACTATGACTCTCTCGGTAATATCTCGACCGAGCACCGTGTACCCGACCGGGGGTGGCTCCCTTGGGCGACGGTGACACCCATACCTGCCCGAGGTGGAGTTGCGCGTGGTCACTTTTGTGGCCCAGCTGAATGGGGAGAGAGCAGGGGTGTCGGGCTACCACCCCGGCACCCGTCAATTCATTTGGTCCAAGTCACAAGGACAAAGCCTCGGATCGTGGCGGTAAAGGCCCCATACCGCCACGTGCCAATGTTATGGCATTTCAGGGGGCCATTGATGACGACCCGGCAACGTCTGAGGTCATGAGTACGGTTTTCGATGTGGAGTTGCCCTTCCAAAGACGGTCTTGCAGTGTTTGTCTCCACACTGGGAAGGGCACTTCCTGGCTCTCCGCATACAAGATGAAATTCAGCATGTTTCCGAATATCATAAGAACTGGTCGCTAACATTTACGTGCACGGGCTGCCACAAACAGTATAAATCGAAACATGCAGCGGAGTGCCACCTGCCAAAGTGCACGGGGCAGAAGCCGCAAGAGGATGATGAATTTGGGTGCAACCTCTGCAACGCGGCATTCGCAACAAAAAGAGGGCTGTCGCAGCACCAGCGCCTCAAGCACCCGCTCGCCCGAAATGAAGCTAGGGCAGCCGAAACTGCTACCACATCCAGGGCTACAAGACGTGGCAAATTCCTCTTCAGCCCTGAAGATCTCGAGCTATTGTTCCAACTAAATTAAATTATATCAAGAACTAACAGGTAATGAAGGTGTGTTAGTTAGTACAAGTTCAGCACCTATGCGGTGTGGTGATTATGGAGAAGTCAATAGAGTAACAGAAGATGCAAATCGCTTTTGGTGGCCAGTTAAAATTCCTGATACTGTAGCCACGTTTGGAATTTACGCTTTAATGGGTGAGATACCCAGCGTTTCATATTATGCGTACCCATACACCTGTGGACGCTCAAAAGTAATATCGCAGTATACGGCAGATAGGTCGTATTCAGAAATTGTATCAATGATTGAGATGTAGCGATAGAAAAGGGAGACAACCCTATAAAACCGGTCCGGGCAAAATGGACCGTAAAAATTACTTTGACTATCACTCTGAGAGCTAAATTGTGGGGAAGTGCAAACTCGCACCCACGGTGAGTAGTCAGCACATGGATAAGGCAGAAACCTTTATAAAAAAAAATTTACAATTTTGACTCTCTGCTGTCTGTACGATCTAAAGCTCCGGCGCAGTGTCAAGTCGAGTATGTACCTTCTTGGCTCTTGTATTCACAGACAGTAGCCTGCCTCTTGGAGTTTTCCCAAGAGCCTCCACGCGGTGAGAGTCGTTGACGCGCTGACTGGTTCGCCAGACCGGCGTACTAAAGCAGGCAGGATCGATACCTCCTGCTGAGGGCGTTGAGAGGACGAGTGGTTGAACGAAGCTGCTATTATTTAAACGAGAAATCTTCCGTTTAGACCTCGTCCCCTAATTATATAAATTTTAGCTCGATTATGTTTCCTTGTAAGTGCGGCAAAGAATTTGCCACAGAAGCCGGCCTCAAACAACATCTGAGGCGGCGTTACTGTAAGTATAGGCCAGAAACGGGTGAATCCAGAACCGAGGACACCCAGTGCACTTACTGCCCGCGCGATTTTAAGACCTTTCCCGGGCTAAGACAGCACGTGAGATTGGCGCACCCAGATGAGTACAACCGAGAGTTGGAATAGCAGTACGAGGCGCCCGTTAAGAGATCTGGAGCAGGTGGTCAGACGTTGAAATTATGGCCATGGCTAAACACGAGATAAAGTATGAAGGGTGTTTCATCAATAAACATCTCCATGGCATATTTCCGTTTAGGACTGTTGAAGCGATAAAGAAAAAACGGCTAACAGCCGAGTACAAAGAACTAATTGAGAGCCTAAAAACGGAGGGAACCATTATGAGAGATATAGAGAAACAAGTAGAGGAGGAGGCGGCGGCGGCGTTGCCCGGGCCGACTGTTGAGCTGGTTGAGGAGTCCTCCAACCAAGTTCGTCGTGCCTGGAGGCCGCGGTGTCCCCTTGCGTCTCTGCGGTGTCGGGACCTGGGGAGGTGACCCCTTGCAGCACTAGTGCGCCGGGCCCCTCCGCGGGATCACCCCTAAGCCGCGATGCGCCGGGGCCCTCTGTGCTTCCTGGCGATGCTCCATTTCTTCCCTCTAGCCCACCAGACTGTTAGGGTTGAGTCCCCCACAGTGAATACTTGTCCGATAGACATCTTTGCGACATCGGATCCGGTGAGGCAATACCTAGCCACCTACTTTGAACTGACCGAAGGCTGGTCAGATGAGGACAGGGCCCTCTATGATCTTTCCATAAGGTCCTCCGTAAAGAATAGCAAAAACATAGTTTTAGAAGGACTCGAAAAGTGGCTCCGGCATGTCCTCGATGTCCGCACTACCAGCAGCGAAAGTCAGGAGGCAAAGGCAGCTATAGGCGAGGTGCGAATAGGGTGCACATGTCCAAGATCGCGCAAACACTGTACAAAAGGAACCGGACCAGATTGGCCGAACACATCCTCGATGATAAGCCACTGGATTCGGCCCAAATTTATCCGCCTATAGAAAACATTGAGGCACGGTACAACGAGATCTTTGGCACGGAGTCTCCTGAAGACAATCACCCTGTTCTCGACTACATCAATCACTCGGTCGAGACGTACCTGCCATTTACCGAGCATGAAATAGTGAGAGGACTTGCTGACAAGAAATCGCAAGCAGCTGGCCCTGACCACCTGAGACCTACTCATCTGCGACGTCTCCACCCGAGGTGTTTGGTCTTGATGTTTAACATCATGGCCATCTTCGGCGTGGTACCTGAGTGTCTGAAGGAAAATCGAACTGTGCTTCTGCACAAGGGTGGAGACCCGCTTCTCGTCGACAGCTTTCGCCCCATCACGATCTCTTCCGTCCTACTCCGGTTGTTCAATCGGCTCCTAGCCCATCGCCTCGGTCATCTGCCTTTAAACCCCTCACACAGGGGATTCAGAAAGGTGGACGGAGTGCTATTAAACACCCTGACGCTATAGGCCGTTTTAAAATTGCGCAGGGCACAAAGGAGGCCGATCAGCGTGGTTGCGCTTGACCTGCGCAAAGCGTTCGACACGGTCTCCCATAACTCCATCGCTAGAGCACTCCGACGTTTCCAGGTGGATGACCGCACAACTAGGCTCATTGGGGAGCAGTATCGGGGGACCTTTACTAAAGTCTCGGGAGGCGGCACCACCACCGCCCCAGTGGACATCAATATCGGAGCGAAGCAAGGCGACCCGCTGTCCCCAATATTATTCAATATGGTCCTAGACGAGCTGATTGTAAAACTCGAAGGGATGGGCGGAGGTGTATCCGTCGGTGATGGTAAAGAGGTGACGGTCCTAGGCTATGCCGACGATCTGATCCTGTTTGCCAATGATCACAGGGGCGCTAGCAAGTTGCGGCGGAATTCTTCCGGGAGAGAGGACTGTCTCTAAACATCAATAAAAGCGTAGCGTTGTCGGTGAGTACCGGGGAAGAAGCAACTTTTCACCCACACTAGGAGTCTCTTCTATGAGGGTGGAAAGACATTACCGTAGCTTTCCCCGGTCGACTTACTTAAATACCTGGGCCGGAAAGACAACCTCTCAGGACAAGTCCGGCCCAGCATCGAACTGTTGATGTCCCAACTGACACGCGTCCAGTCCGCTCCGTTGAAGCCCGATCAGAAGATCTCTATCATCAGCGATTTTCTGATTCCGCGGATGATATATCTCTTTCAGACGGCCGGGGTAACGGCGAGGGCATTGAAGGAGGCAGACCGGTGTGTGCGCAAATCTGTAAGAGTGGTGCTGCATTTGAACATCCCCTGACGCCTTCATCCATGCGTCTATTCGCGAAGGAGGGCTCGGTTTCATTTCCCTGCGAGCCCATGTTCCAGCGATTATGCGCAATAGGATGACCTGCCTAGTGGCGACAGCCGACCCTTTAACCGCCGCGGTCCTGGCACTGCCAGCTGCCATTAACATTTTTGAAAAGCCCCTAAAATGGACCGAAGGGAACGGTGGGAGTACATCCAACATCAAAAAGACTGGAGCCAAAAGCTACACGATTCGTACTCGGGCAACGGCTTACGTCAGGGTAGCATTGATGGTGTTAGCGGGGAATGGATTAGAAATCCGCCCAATACTGGTCCGGAAGGGACTATGTTGAAGCGGTTCTTCTACGGGGGAACCTACTACCAACAAAAGGCATTCCCTCGAATCCACCCCACGAAAGAAAGTGTAGAGCGGACTGCAACAAAACCGAATCGTTATCACATGTGTTGCAAGGATGCCCGCTCACACATTGGAATAGGATACGCCGGCACGATAGAATCGTTGGTCGGCTAAGACAAATTGCAGAGAACAAGGGGTGCATAGTTGAGGAGGAACCGCGACTCCGACTTGCGGACGGCACCGGATTTACTTCTTGCGAAGGGAAACACTGTAGCCGTCTGCGATATTACCATCGCTTGGGAGGGATCAGCCCCGCTGAGTCTGGCCTACCATCAAAAGGTTGCATATTACAACCAGCAACCGATCCTGGAGGAAGTTTGTAAGAAATACCCAGGAAAGAACGCCGTGGTCCTCGTTTTCGTCTTAGGAGCTAGGGGTACGTGGTGCGAAAATAACATCGAGATCGCACGCCTGTTATCCCTAACGAAAGCGGAAAAGAGCTCCCTCATTAACAACGTGATCGGTACAGAAAGAGTTTATGCGGACTACTTTTAGAAGGGCCACCGGTAACATCATACGGGAACATAACGTAGGAGGTCACGTCGAACATCAATTTTAAACTGTGTTGTGTAACGCGTTTGATATATACAAGTGTTTAATATGTTAACTATATATTTATTATTTTATTTATACATCTATTTTAATATGTCGTGATCGTTATATACAAACCTGCGTGTATTTTTAATTGTCTTCGTCGCGTGTGACGTGGTGTGTATTGGATGTATTTTATTTTATGATTCCACCCTTTATGAAGGCTAGACAACGTGCCCTCAAACTGCCGTGTGCGCAAGAGAAAGATACCGTGCCTCATAATTTATATTTTGAATGTTTATCAGCTACATGTCATCAACGCTGCGTTGCATGCGTTGGGCAGATGCGGCATTCCATCAGCCAGGGGAGGTCTTCTTCCCAATTAGAGAGGAGGAGGTCCTAGGTTCCATGAAGGGATGGAGCAACTCCGCCCCAGGCCCCGACGGGATCACCATCGCCCAGGTCAAAAGATGTCCGGCATCTCTGCTTGAAGCCCTTTATAACATTCTCTTATACAGGCGCTTTACACCCACAGCGTTTAGGGCTTCAACAACTGTGTTGCTCCCGAAGACCGGTGACCCAAGGGAGCTGGCCAACTGGCGACCCATTACCATTTCGTCCGCCGTCGAGACTATTTCACAGGATCCTCGCCAAGCGATTCGCAACGACGGTGGATCTAACCCGCTACAGCGAGGGTTCACGGAACTGGACGGGACCCTGGAGAATACCACCCTCCTGGACACGTACATCAAGTCCAGAAGAGTCCGGGGGAAAAGCTTCAATGTGATTTCCCTGGACGTGAGGAAGGCCTTCGACACCGTCTCCCAGCAAGCCATCCGTCATGCGTTGGGCAGATGCGGCATACCATCAGCCCTCCAAGAATACATCATGTCCACGTATGACGATGCCTTTACAAACATCGAGGCTGGAGGAACACGGACCCGGCGAATTCGATTCTTAAGGGGAGTCAAACAAGGGGACCCCCTTAGCCCGATACTCTTCAACATGGTTTTGGACGCTGGAAGATCTTAACGCCCAGACAAATGGAGGTACCCTGCCATCCGGCGAATGGTGGCCGCGGTCGCCTTCGCCGATGATGTTCACCTGCTCCACGATGAGGATGTTCATGCTCCGCAGTCCTGGACACCGTTCTTCGTTTCATCCAGGTTAAGGACATGGCGCTTAATCCCAACAAGTGTTCCGCCATTGCTGCAACCAACATCCAAGGGAGGACGGTTCTTAGAACAAAATCTATATTCAAAATAAAAAACAACTATCCCTGCAGTGCAGCACATGAACACTCTCAAATACTTAGGACTATACTTCGGAGTAGCTGGAACAGAAAAGCCGAGCATCCACAACCTCGTTAGTTGGATTTCCAACCTCCATAGTGCCCCGCTGAAGCCGGACCAAAAGCTGGCCATGTTGAAGAGACATATTATTCCGAGTCTCCAATACGGGCTTCAGTCTCTTGCGATTACAGCACACTATCTCCAGGAGGCTGACAGAATCATCCGCCGAGCGACAAAAAGGATCTTACATCTTTCCTCCCGAACGGGATCGCAGTTCCTTCATGCGGCCATTAGAAACGGTGGCTTGGGGATTCCTCAACTCCGCTACCAGGTCCCAGACATCTTGAAGAGAAGGCTGGACGGACTAGTTCTGAGGGACGAACTTATGGGTCGCCTATTTCGAGCTGCGGGAACGGCCGCCAACTTCCATAAGCGTGTGCATCGGCTAGCAGCGCAAGGACCACCAAAGGCCTACCGGCGGGAGCGAATTACCAAGCGACCGCTTTGCCAGGGCCTGCGAAGAGGACGCCGCTAGCAGGCAGTGGCTGCAAAGGGTTCCCCCTGGATGGGCGGCGAGGGACTTCGTTCGCGCCGTTTAACTACGGACGGGGAACTTCTCCACCATAGGTTTACCCTATAACCCCCCCGAGATGAGTAGATGCCGAGCAGGATGCCCGAAGAGAGAAACTCTGTCCCATGTTCTTCAGGGTTGCCCCACTACTCATTTCGAGAGGATTTAGAGGCATGATGAGGTGGTCCACAAGGTAGCCGCCCACTGTCGGAGGAAGGGACGGACTACCGAAATCGAGCCCAGGATCTGACATCACGACGGACAACTGTTTATCTCGGACCTGGCCGTCCATCTATCCGGGACGTCCATCGTCGTGTGCGACATGCAGGTGTGCTGGGAAGGACAGCGTACCCTGGCAGAGAGCTGGCGACGAAAGAATCTAGTCTATGACCACCCGCGTTTCCACGATGCAGCCAAAAAAAGATGGGCCGGGAATACCATCGTAGTTGTTCCGTTGCTCCTGGGAGCGAGGGGTGGGGGCCGGCGGATTCTTCAGGTTTACTTGGCCGGGGGAAGGGAGGTGTCCTCACTTATGTTAAGTCCCCTTCTCAAGGTCCGCATGGTACCTCTTCGTTGTGGCGCCGGACACTGTCGGAGGGAGCGTTTTAAGACACCTCCCACAGTGACTAAACCATGCGGCCCGTCCCATCCCCACGAAGATCCAAGACCAGTGGAGAGGGTAGGTCCATGCGCTCGCCCAGATCCCAATAGCGCCCGCTTTAGCTTTCGGCGAATTGGGATTGTCAGCCCCTTCCTACAGCCGTTTCAACTTGGTGCTCAACCAACAAGGAAAAGCTTCTGACGAGGGGAATCCACGGGTCCGGATTCCCGGGACATTCAGGGACCTTCAACGATGGATTGGCTGCTCAAGGAGGCACAGCGCAGGCCACCAGCGCTATAAAGGGAGCTATCCCACAAACTAAGTCAACGATAGCTTCAAAACCAGGCGAAGCTAGTATGAGGCCCACTGCACAAAAGAAACTCTTAGCGAGGGCCGAGAAGGATTCTGCTCCTTTGCAGGGGGCAACGACTTCAACGACTGCAGGGCGTTCGAGGTTTGGCTGCGAAACGTGCGGGTTCTCGTACACCTGCAAGGCCAACTTGGCGAGACATGCCAAGGATTGTGGGAAAAGGGACAGATCTAAGTGCGTGTACTGTCCCTTGACTTTTGATTCGTTCGCTGCCGTGAGGCAACACGAACGACGCGCTCATCAACCGTGAAGAATTAGAAAGCAGGCTAGGTGCTCCTGAAGCAGGATTAATGGAGAAACTGGCGAAAATAGAAGCCAGGGTCATAAAGGGCGTCCCATTCCTAAAAGAAATGACAGTGGCAACCGGGTTGACAATGCATCAGTCCCGGAGCAGAAAAGAAAAGCCAGAGTACGTCAAGTACTTGGAGCGGGCAAGGCTATAGGTATAGGGCATAGAACCCGCCCCTAAAATCATTAGTGCGGCTACTCCATCTTCCACACCTCTTTCTGCGCCTTTGTGTCCGACCGCCGCTCCCTACCACCTCGAAGCAGAGCAGAATTTCGGCCTACAAAAAGGCCCAGGACCTCTTCCAAAAGGCCCAAACGGCCCTTGCGGAGAGGATCCTGACGGGTTGTCTCCTACTAGTGGAAGAGGTTTACCCCAACATCCAGGATGTCGAAGATATCTATGCCGGCATCTATGAGCGGCCAGCCCCTGCGGATCCTAGGCCAGTTACCAGTTCCCGGGAATCGGAGTCCATTTATAAGCTCGCCACCAAAGAGGAGATTGCAGCATCCATCAAGACGTAGGCCAATTCGGCCCCTGGTCCAGATGGGATAACTATAGCGCTGATTAAGAGATGTCCAACAAATCCCTTAGAGGTCCTTTTCAACATCATCCTCTACCGACGAATGACACCTACGGCATGGAAGACCTCACGGACTGTTCTGATCCCGATAACAATTGGACCGGCTTTACAGCGATTGTTGCATCGTGTGCTGGCGAAGCGCCTAGGCAAGGCTGTTCCACCACATCCGGCGCAGCGAGGATTCATATCCATTGACGGAACTCTGGCAAACCTTGTTTTGCTGGAGCATTATATCAAGGCGAGAAGGCTGAAGAGAAAATCCTATAACGTAGTTTCCCTTGACGTTAGGAAAGCCTTCGACACCGTATCGCATGCCGCCATATTAAGAGCGCTAAGACGCCTCTGGATCTTGGATTGCAAGATTATATTAAGAGCACGTTAGCAGATGCCCACATCACCATCTCTGTGGGTGGATGCAGTACGAGAAATATACAAATCAACAGCGGCGTTAAACAGGGTGATCCCCTGAGTCCGTTTCTATTTAACGACGTTCTGGATGAGCTCATTGGCATCCTCAATGAGAGGCAGCCTGGCGGAACACTCACCCCTGAGTGTAGGGTTTCAGCCATGGCATTTGCGGATGACATCCTGCTGTTGGAGGATCGGGATCTGGACGTTCCGATCTCTCTCGGAACGACGATGGACTTTTTAAATGGAATTAAATCCATCCAAATGTTCCTCCATCTCGGTCTCCGTCGTTTCCGGGAAGAGCGTTCCTAGATCAAGGCCCGTATTTAAGATCGACGGGCAGTGGATCCAGTTCCTTCCGGTATCTGGGACTACTCTTCGGCAGCCAGGGTGCGCTTAAACCTAGCCTTCACAACCTCATTGGTTGGCTGAACAACTTGGAGAGATGTCCATTGAAGCCTCATCAAAAGTTTTGTCTCCTGAAGACATACATCGTACCACGGCTCTAATATGGCTTGCAGTCCCCAGCGCTAACAGGCGGCATTTTACAAGAAGGCGACCGGCTAATTCGAAGAACTGCACGGCGAATACTCCATCTGAACGTGCACACCGGCTCGCAGTTCCTCCACGCTAGGATTCGGGATGGCGGCCTGGGACTGGTCCAGCTGCGATACAAGTTACCGGTGATCCTTCTGCGACGATTGGACAACCTGAGGCAAGAAATGGGAAACAGTTTTCAACATCGATGGACCGGCGCAGTCACTTTACTATCGAGTGAAGGGGCACAACGAACAGATTAGAAGACACGACGAGGTGGTGGCCAAGTTGGCGCGCCATACGCGAGGGAAAGAATGGAGGACCGAAGTGGAGCCATAACATCAGCCAAACGACACGGGTCCGGATTCCTCGGGACCGTCAGGGACCCTAGAAGCCGACCAGGCGAGTACCGGAAGCCCCGCGCATCCAAAACAGGGGCCATCCCTAAGGTTCGTCCTGGGGGTGGCCCCCAACCAGTAAGAGCTGGAACCACCCCGGGGCCTGTTAGAACCGTTAAAATCGATGGGGCCAAGAAGTTTTCTGGTTCCCAGCAGGTCCCACCCCTTATGCAGTCAGGTTCAGCGAGTCACGGATGTGTGAATTGCGGGAAAACCTATACCTCCAGGGCGAACTTGGCGCGGCACGAAAAGGATTGTGGTAAGAGGGACAAACAGAAGTGCCTCTTCTTCCCGTTCTCGGCGAGCACCTTTGCGGGTGTTCGACAGCACGAGAGGCGGGCACACCCGCTAGAGTATGCGGCTGATCTGGAGGGGAAAGTCGGCGCCCCTGAATCTCAAATCATGGCAAAACTAGCTTCAATCGAGGCTAGATGTAAAGGGAGCGTCGTATCGATCAAAGAGTTGACAAAGGCAACCGGCCTGACCATCCACCAAGTCAGGAGCCGGCGGGAGAAGCCTCTGTATAAGAAGTACCTAGAGCGCGAGAGACGATGTTTGAGGGAGGGTGGCATTGGAACCCTTTTCCCTACGGGTGCCCCCCAACCTCAGCCATCCGCTTCAAGTCCAAGACCATCCCTAACTACAGCTAAGGATGCGAAACTATCTCCCATTATTGAAATGCCCTTGCCAAAACGTGACACCGCCATCGTCACTGCCCCTCCCCACCTACCACAAGCCGCACTTCCATCTAAGCGGCTGTCTGATGTGCCCACGCCAGGGAAGAGGAGACCATCTTCCTCCCCGCAACTGCCGCACCCCGCGAAGGTGAAGCGAGGAATCGCCTGTGCCACCAAACCGCCCACAACATCCAGGGCGGACCCGATTGTGACAGCCTCACCTGATCTGACAATACCCCCAACCCCGCCTCGCCCACCCTCTACTCCCGTCCTTACCCCTGTCCCTAAAACTCCTTCCCCCTCTAGCACCATTCCATCCATCAACCTTGTTACTCCCCCCCCCTACAGACACGACACATTTTTCACAAGGCAGTACAACTCAGCCAAAGCGGAAGAGAGAGATGGACAGTTTCTCCCCACAACCGAGCAATATCCGCAAAAGAACCGTTACTTTCCACGAGTCACCACCGAAGCCCGAAGAAGTGGTCCGCGACCTACCGGCGGAGCCCCCGCCACGGCGCAGTCTCAGCGCATCCGATATCTCAGCGCTGAGAGAGCCCCTGCTTGATATTCCAACTGAGTTGCTGGAGCTGCCCTTCCTTGACCACCTCCTTCAGTCAAGAAATGGGGCAGACGACCACACGAAGGCCCTCATATCCGCGGGTCTCACGGCTGAGCTGGACACCCTGGATACCACTAAACGGTTGGCGAGCCTTATTATCAAGGGCGAGCCAATGATGCAGGAAGAAGTGCTGCCCGACCTGCCAAGCGTCGAGGCCTATTACGCCGGACGGACGTAACCGTTGCGAAAGATATAGAAGTAGAGGAGGAGGCGGCGACGGCGTAGCCCGGGCCGACTATTGAGCTGGTGGAGGAGTCCATCCTCCAACCAAATTCGTCGTGCCTGGAGGCCGCCATACCCGCGGTGTCGGGACCCGCGGAGGTGACCCCTTGCAGCACTAGTGCGCCGGGGCCCTCCGCGGAATCACCCCTTGCCGCGGTACGCCGGGGCTCTCTGTGATTCCATGTGATGCTGCATTTCTTCCCTCTACCCCACCGGCAGAGACTATTAGGGTTGAGTCCCCCGCAGTGAATACCTGTCCGATAGACGTCGTTGCGACACCGGATCCGGTGAGGCAATACCTGGCCGGCTACTTTGAACTGACCGAAGGCTGGTCAGATGAGAACAGGACCCTCTATGATCTTTCCGTAAAGAACAGTAAAGACAAAGTACTAAAAGGGCTCGAAAAATGGCTCAAGCATATGCTCGCTACACTAAATGTTCGCATCAACAGCAGCGAGGCTCGAGGTAATAATGGTAGGTACCATAAGAAATCAAGAGGCAAAGGCAGCTATAGGCGAGATGCGAATAGGGCGCACTTGTACAAGATCGCACCAATAATATACAAGAGGAACCGAACCAGATTGGCTGAACACATTCTTGACGATAAGCCACTGGATTCGGCCCAAGTTTATCCGCCTATAGAGAACATACAGGCACGGTATAACGAGATCCTTGCCACAGAGTCTCCTGAAGACAATCACCCTATTCTCGACTTCATCAACCACTCGATCGAGACGTACCTGCCGGTTACCGAGCCAGAAATAGTAAGAGGACTTGCGGAAATGAAATCGCCAGCGGCTGGCCCTGACCACTTGCGACCTGCTCATCTGCGACGTCTCCACCCGAGGTGTTTGGTCTTGGTGTTTAACATCATGGTCATCTCCGACATGGTACCTGAAACTCTAAAGGAGAATCGTACTGTGCTTCTGCACAAGGGCGGAGACCCGCTTCTTTCGCCCTATCACGATATCTTCCGTCCTGCTCCGACTGTTCAATCGGCTCCTAGCCCATCGCCTCGGTGATCTGCCTTTAAACGATTCAGAAAGGTGGACGAGGTGCTATTAAACACCCTGACGCTGCAGGCCGTGTTGAAACAGCGCAGGGCACAACGGAGGCCGGTCAGCGTAGTTGCGCTTGACACGGACTCCCAAAATTCGATCATAAGAGCACGGTTCCAGGTAGATGACTGCACAATTAGGTTTATAGGGGAGCAATATCGGGAAACCTTTACAAAAGTCTCAGGGGGCGGTTCCACCACCGTGGCTATTAACACCGGAGCGAAGCAAGGAGACCCGCTGTCCCCAGTATTATTCAGCATGGTGCTAGACGAGTTGATCGTGAAGCTTGAGGGGATGAGCGGAGGTGTATCCGTCGGTGACGGTCCTAGATTATGCCGACGATCTGATTCTCTTTGCCAACGATCACAGGGGCGCTAGCAAGTTGCTAAGGGTTGCGGCGGAGTTCTTCCGGGAGAGAGGACTGTCGCTTAACATCAACAAAAACGTAGCATGGTCGGTGGGCGTAGTACCGGGGAAGAAGCAACTTTTCATCCACACTAGGGGTCTCTTCTATGTGAGTGGGAAGGCATTACTGCAGCTTTCCCTGGTCGACTTATTTAAATATCTAGGGCGGAAATAGAACTTTTCAGGACAAGTCTGGCCCAGCCTCGAACTGTTAAAGTCCCAAGTGACGCGCGTCCAGTCCGATCCGTTGAAGCCCGACCAGAAGATCTCAATCATCCGCGATTTTCTGATTCCGCGGATCCTGTATCTCTTTCAGACGCCCGGGGTAACGCTGAAGGCACTGAAGGAGGCAGACCGGTTTGTGCGCAAATCTATTAAGAGTTGTGCTGCATTTAAATAGAGCATCTCCTGATGCCTTCATCCATGCGCCTATTCGCGAAGGAGAACTCGGTTCCCTTTCCCTGCGAGTCCATATTCCAGCGATTATGCGTAATCGGATGACCCGCCTAGTAGCGACTGCCAGTTATGTGACGTATAGCCCCTTCCTCGCGTCATTATAGATAACATAATCTTAGTATATAAATACATGCATCGCTACATTATTATTCATTCATGTACAGTTGTTTTCACAAGAGCGTAAACGCCGTAAATACCTAATTACACGATCCTTCTTAGAAAAGGAGGTATATTTCGTAAACAATTATGTTTACTTTATTACGCTAGAGAGTTTCAGGTCAGTTTTATTTGTGTATTCGTAAGAACAGGTCACAGAGTAAAATGAGTTCACCTTATATTAAAAGATTAGAAGCAGTATTTCTGTGTTCGCAGCCTAAGGGGCCCAAAATGTCGTTGCAAGCAGCGGCAAAGTATTTACATCGGTCGAAGGCATTTGTAGATAAGTGGGTTACTCGTTATACAATAAATAAAAATGTGGACGATTTGCCAGAACGTGCGACTGTTAATCGCATGGATCGAGCAATAATAAACATTTTCCGAAAAAATCCGACTTTAACATTAAAGCAAGGCCAACAGCGATTAGCTAAACGTAATATTAGTGTTAGTGTAACAACATACGTCGTCGATTACATGAAAATAACATTCAGTGGCGATATGTACGAACGAAACCACTTTTGAAAGAACAACATGTTGGAAAACGTTAGAGTGGGCGCGCGAGAATATGACTCGCGATTGGCAGAACGTGATATTCTCAGATGAATCGTCGTTTTGGGCTTTTAGTCCTCAACAAAAAGCGTGGTCCGTCCGTGGACCAATGCTACAGCGAAGTGTTAAGCACCCATTAAAGGTGTATGTTTGGGGTTGCTTTAGTGCGTTTGGGTTTGGCAAATTGCACATCTTTACGGCTAACTTAAACGCTCAAAGAATGACGCAAACTTATAAAAAAAATTTATTACCATTAGCAACAGAGTGGTTTGGTGATGATCCGTCGGTTTGGATATTGCAAGAGGATAACGACCCAAAACATCGCAGCCACCGATGTGTGTCATGGAAAACAGAAAATGGGGTACAAGTGTTAGACTGGCCTTCACAATCGCCCGATGCTAATTTAAACGCTCAAAGAACGACGGTCACTACCAGCAGAATATGCGAGAAAACTGGCGGAGAGCATGCCTAGACGATGTGAAGCTATTTTAGAAAATAATGGAGACTGGACTCTATTAGTTGTGAGCGTAGTAGTATATATATTAATGTAGTTTTTTAATAAAAAAGTTTCTTTCTGAAGTGTTTTTTAATACCGTTATTCCGTACACGCTCTTGTGTAGTTCTAACCCCATAGTTAAAACCTAGCATCGGTAAAATATCGTAATGTATTAAAAGTATATTCAGAACTAGTATTTCAAATAAAGATACTTTTTAGAAATTTCAAACGTTTTATTAAGTATTTAACTGGCGCAGTCAGTAGGATTCTCTGAACGATATTAAAAAATATATATATTGGTTGGTCTCAACGATTTGAAAGAGGAATCCTTGCAGCAGTTCAGCCGGGAAGAAAAGAAGCATCTATAATCGGGCCGAAAATCTCCGTTGAACTTCGAGGGCATCTAGCATCGATACCCGCCGGACCACTACAATCGTGTCCAAGTAATTTTAAAAAGAAAACCAAGAAACGATTAATGTTGTAAGTACAGTTTATTCTTTCGTTGCGACAAATTAGATTTAAGACTTTTTACACACGTTTACAATCACGATTTGAAATGGCACAACCCCAGATTAGACCACCAGTATTGCTCCAGATTCAGTCCCATATGTTTACCCATACACTGTCAAAGACATAAACTCCTCAGTAATATCATTAATCCCTGAATTTGATGGCAATCCAAATACATTGGATACATTCAAACAAGCCTGTACATTTTTATGCATAACTTATGCAGATATCCGAAACCCCACAAATCAAATAAATGTTTTTCTAAGACAAGTAATATTATCTAGAGTAAAAGGGAAAGCCTTAGAAGTTTTGAATTGTACAAATAATATAGACACTTTCGATGAAATAATCAATTGCTTGACGTTATACTTTTCTGATCAACGAACGGAAGATTGCTTGGTAGCAGACTTAATGGGAGCTAAACCTGAACGTAATGAAACACCTTATAATTTTGGTATTAGGATACAAGATTTATTAAATTTATTGATAAGTAAAGTTAAAGCAATAACTACAGATTTTGATATTCGAAACTTTAAAATACAACAGTATAATAATACCGCCCTTCAGGCATCTATACGAGGATTAGTCAATTATTCAATAGGTCAGGAGATTAGACTCAGAAAACCCACAACATTACAACAAGCTACGAGTTACGTAATAGAGGCGGAAAACTTTCATTACTCTTGTAATAAAATTAGTAGCTTGAATGTAGGTCATCACCCAATTAAACACCAAGTACCTGTTTATAAAAAGAATATTCTGCCGAAACCCCTAACAGTTCAACAGAATTATAGTAAATCAAATAATTTCATTGTGTTTAGACCGGCGCCAAATTTCCAACAAACTTTTATTCCTAGACCAAACTTTACACCGAGACCAGAACCGAATTTCTCGCAAAGTTCACCTTATAGAACGCCTTTTTATAATAACCAGCAAACACAACCACAGCCTGTAAGGAACCCTAGTTGTACGTTATGAAATGTCACTGGTTCTTGTAGTAAAAAATAAACTACTGTAATTGTTTTATTTGTTGTATTCGACGTTAAAATAAATTAACTATAAGCAGCCACTGCTGTTAATTGTACATTGAACATTGTGTTGTGGTCAATACAATTCATCTATATATATATATATATATATACAAGCCCTAATGAGCTCGCCCCTCCAATGGTAATTAGTGCGGGAAATTTGATTTAAACATATGGCGCCAACACTAGTTTTAAATTTGCAGTCACCCGGTCAAATGGCACAAACGAGACATACAAGACCGGTACCAATGGATACTACGTCCGCACATAGTCATACGATACACAGGCAAACATTTCCGCAAAATTTTCACTTCGAGGAATTTCAGCAATATGATCCGGAACCTTATTGCGAGTCAAATTGTTTGGAATATCACAATGAAAATGATCCTCATGAATGCTCTACACCCCTACGGATCTATATTCAGAACCCCCGCACGATTCCACTGAATGTCACCCGGAGGAGAACTTGCATCCTTACGCTTCCCAAGATGATGAAAATTTTCGGATGATAGCCTCAAACCAGAAATCGAAAGATTATAATTTAATTATAGTCACTCAGTTCGTCTTCCGTATATTCACATCCCAGAGATCAATGCCAAATTCTTAATAGACACAGGTGCCTCAACTTCGTCAATTTCTACAAAAATTGCTTATGAACAATTTCCAGATCACGTCAAATATCACCCATTTAGTGTTACCACATTGCATAAAACCACGCACTATGACTACATAATCGAGATATCGTGTTTAGCAACATTTAACGCTCCAGAGCAAACACATCGTTTTAATATCGTGGACTTCTCCACTAAATTCGATGGTATTATAGGCCCCAAATTACTAGAACAGCTGGAAGCTAATCTAGACCATCAAAGGCAAATTGCTAAGAACCCCCTATTGTGCCATACCAATGTATTATGAAGACCCAATAATATCGATAGGTCCGAGAGAGAGAAAAATAGTAAAGATACCCGTATCTAGAAATTTGAACCCGGTTGTAATTAACCATCAAGAAATTATGAGAGGTGTGGAAATCCCCACTGCCATTACAAATGCAAAATACTATTATGCGTTGACCGAAATTGTCAATTTCAATGATTATCCGGTAGAACTTAAAATAGAAAAACCCATTCAAACCGAAATATACTATCACGAAAACGAAATCACTGAATCTTTAAACATCACTTTCGATCAATTGCGAAGCATGTTACATGAAAATGTAGAATCAAAACTTCGAGTAAATCATTTAAACGAGGAAGAACAAATCTTAATCTCCGGTCTATGCCTAAAATACAGACATTTTTTATAACGAACAATTACCCCTCACCTTCACTAATGAAATTAAGCACCAAATTAAGCTAAAATCAGAACAACCAATTTATATGAAACCCGTAGCCTTAGTACCAAAAAAAAACAGATATTCACGGTAATATAAGATACAAAATGGTCATCGATTATCGCAGATTAAATGAAGCGACAATTGACGATAAATTTCCCCTACCCAATATTAGCGAGATATTGGATAAATTAAGTAGAGCGCAATATTTCACCACCTTGGACTTGGCTAACGGCTAACACCAAATCGAAATGTCAAAGGAAAACATATCAAAAACCGCGTTATCCACCGAATTAGGACATTATGAATTTGCACGCATGCCATTTGGGCTAAAAAATGCACCCGCCACTTTTCAACGGGTCATGAATCATATTCTTCGAGGACTAACTCACGATACCTGTCATGTGTATCTAGATGACATCGTAGTTTACTCAACCTCTCTTCAAGAGCACATCGATAAACGTAGTTCAGTATTTGACAGACTAAGACGGGCTAATTTAAAGGTGTCTTTAGACAAATGCGAGTTTCTTAGGAAAGAGGTAGCATACCTGGGTCACGTGATAACGTTAAATGGTATAAAACCTAACCCGGATAAGACTAGTGCAATTAAGAGGTTCCCAATGCCGAAGACGCAGACGGAAATTAAAAGCTTCCTAGGATTATTCGGTTACTACAGAAAATTTATATGGGATTTCGCAAAACTAACGAAACCAATGACCAAATCCCTAAAAATGGGTGGTAAAATTCATATTACACCAGAATATACAGAGACAGTCAACAAGTGCAAGACAATATTGTGTAATGAACCCACTCTACAGTACTCAGACTTTTCAAAGCCATTTATTTTAACCACTGATGCCTCAAATATAGTTATTGGTGCAGTCATCCCAAGGATCGGTTGGTCGCGATAAACCCATATCTTATGCTAGTAGGGCTCTATCTGAAACTGAACAAACGTACAGTACAATTGAGAAAGAACTATTAGCCGTAGTTTGGACCACAAAATATTTTCGTCCGTATCTATGTGGTGGGAAATTTACGATCTTCACGGACCACAGACCTTTAGTTTGGTTAAGCAATTTGAAGGAACCCAATTCCAAATTACAACGTCGGAAATTAAAACTGGGAGAGCATAATTATGATGTTGTCTATAAACAAAAGAAATATAACATCAACGCAGACACCTTAACTCGAGTTCACTTAAATGAAAAAATACATCACCAGGACGACAACTGTTCCATAACGCCAAATTATGACGACAATGAATTAGACCAAGTAAGAGATAGTTTAGAAACGAGTGAAGTAGCTGAAGATCAGGTTATGCGAATGAATCAAGAGGATGCTGGCAGCAATCGAATGTAAACTCCGAACCAAACGTATCAATACCTATTAGGCAAGATGCGATAGACACCAAGAAAACCCAAATATTCATTTCAAAACACCTGTTAAGATATAAAACACAATGCACACTTAGCGATGGTAAAATCATATATGTATGCAAATGCAATCAAGATACTATTCCAGCAGACTTTGTTCAATTCATCAAAGAATATGTACCATCAGGAAAGCATTACATATATTGTGATGATGACATTTACAAAAAAATTTGTAGCGCTTATGTATAACACTTTAGCGATTCGGGTCCAAAACTATTTAGATATATGAAAAGTGTTAAAGTCATAAATGACAAATCCGAACGCTTAGAAATAATTCAAAGATATCATGAAGAGAAAACTAATCATCGCGGCATGTCTGAAACTACGTCGCATATCCAAGAAAATTACACCTGGCAAAATCTTAAAAATGACATCACTAATTTCATTAAAAATTGTGTATCATGTAACGCAAGCAAATACAATAGGCAACAACCGCATCCGAAATTAAATATTACTGAAAAACTTGATGCCCCGTTTGGAAGACTATATTGATACATTTGTTATTGATCAGTAAAGTTTTGTAACAATAATCGATGCCTTTACTAAATTTGCACAAGCAATCCCAGTTAGTAGTAAAACCAATGTTGAAATATGTGATGCCTTAATTCAATTTTTTAGTCAGTACGGGTTGCCGCATAATATCACAACGGACGGCGGTAAAGAATTTGATAATAGAATACTAAAAGAATTATTAAAAAATTATAAAATAGGTTACCATGTAACTACTGCACAAAATCCCGAAAGCAATGCGTATGTTGAACGTCTACATTCAACACTAATCGAACACATAAGAATTCTCAAATTGCAATATGCACAAGATTCAGTTGTACAACATATGCGACTTGCTATAAAGGCATAACACATGGGATGAAAAGTCGCGGGCCTAATACATAGATGATGCTAGTTTCATTGCAGTCACCTTTTTCTCAGTCAGTACTAACCTTCAACAGACAGCTGTTAAAATTTCATATTCTATTCATTAGTTTGTGAGTTATTGTGCTGTGTCACGCTACTTTTGTTATGTTCAAAACAATGGATCAAAAATAATTTCGTGTTTTAATTTTACACTGCTTGTTGATTTGAAAAAAATATCGTTCAAGCGAAGCAATGGCTTGAAAAGTGTTATGGGGACACCGCTCCATCAGAAACAACAATAAAACGTTGGTTTGCTGGCTTCAAACGTGGTCGTAGAGACACCGATGATGCAGAACGCAGTGGACGTCCAAATCAGGCGGTAACACCAGAAAACATCAAAAAAATCCACAAAATCGTTTTGAATGATCGAAAAGTGAAGTTGCGTGAGTTAGCTGACATCGTAGAGATATCAAAAGAACGTATTGGCTTTTTATTGCATAAGCATTTGACTATGAGAAAGCTCTGTTCAAAGTGGGTGCCGCGTTTGCTCACTGTTGACCAAAAACAAGAACGTGTTGATGATTCTGAGCAGTGTTTGGCCATGTTTAAACGTAACAAACCGGAATTTATGCGCCGATGTGACAATGGATGAAACATGGATCCATCACTTCACTCCGGAATCAAAACGATCGTCATCTGAGTGGACAGCAACTGGTGAACCTCGTCCAAAGCGCCCGAAAGCACAATAATCGGCTGGAAAGGTTATGGCCTCGGTATTTTGGGATGTGCGTGGTGTAATATTCATCGACTATCTTGAGAAAGGAAATACCATCAACAGTGAATATTATATAGCGTTATTGGAGCGTTTGAAGGCCGAAATTGCAAAGAAACGACCGCATATGGCAAAGAAAAAAAATGTTGTTTCATCAAGACAACGCACCGTTGTCACAAGTCAATCAAAACAATGGCAAAACTACATGAATTGAACTTCGAATTGCTCCCACGTCCACCGTATTCGCCAGATTTGGCTCCCAGCGACTACTGGCTGTTCGCAGACCTCAAAAAAATGCTCGCCGGTAAGAAATTTCGCACGAATGAAGAGGTTATCGCTGAAACTGAGGCCTATTTTGAGGCAAAAGATAAATCGTTCTACAAAAGTGGTATTGAAATGTTAGAGCGGCGCTGGAATGATTGCGTTGCTCTTGATGGAGATTACGTTGATGAATAAAGCTAATTTTGAACCAAAAAAACCGTGTTTTCTTTCTTAGGCCCGGGACTTTTCAGCCCGTGTGTTACATCTATCTTCCCTGATCTCTGGAAACGTGCCCGCTTAGTCCCAGTGCATAAGAAGGGTGATTCCTGTGTAATTAATAATTACAGGCCGATAGCAATTTTAAGTAATTTTGCTAAAATCTATGAACATGTTATTTATTCTAATATACTTAATAGTGTCATATCTACACTTTCTGAACGTCAGCATGTCTTCTTACCCAGGAGATCTACAGTAACTAACTTGGCAGTTGTTACTCAATATATTAGTGAGATACTTGATAATCGCGGTTAAGTCGATGTGCTATATACAGACCTTTCCTGCAGAATCGATACAATCGGCCATAGAATTTCGCTCAATAAGCTGGAATGTTTCAAATTTACTTTTTCGTTTCTTAAGCTTATGAGTTCCTACTTATCGCAGCGTATTAACTACGTATTTTATAATGACTACCGGTCTCAAGAATTTGTATCTACCCATGGTGTGCCGCAGGATTCCAACTTAGGACCACCATTGTTTTTATTATTTATTAATGATCTGTTGGTTAGCCTTTCCTGTTCGATTTTTGGCTTATGTTGATGACGTTAAGATCTGTTCAGCCATTTCTAACGAAGATGCACTCCTTCAGAAAAATGTTGACTACGTAACCGCCTGGTGCACAACCAATAGATTCAAGCTTCATGTCAACAAATGCCGGCAGATCACCTTCACGCCTAAAACGAATCCCTTAAAGTCGTTCTATACAATCATTTAAAGATCTTGGCGTTATTTTTAATAGCCGTTTAAGCTTTGTTCTGTATATTGAAGAGCTTTCCTTAACTTGGTCTAAAAAAATTGGGTTAGTGATGCCGAGCACCCGGCAATTTAGTGACATACATAAGTATGTTAAAGTTCTTGTATTTTGCCTTTGTAGTGTGTTGTCTGGAATACGGTTCTATTATTTGGTTCCCTTATTATACCCGCCATCAGCTTACATTGGAAGAAGTACAACGTCATTTTCTTAAATTTATTTCATTCAAACTTGATAGTCAATTCCCACCTAAAGGAACTGATTACCATTCTTTGCTGGAGCGTCATGACATGCGTTCCATTGAAGAACGCAGAGAAACTTATGGCTCTCAATTTGTCTGGAAAATAATAAATGGATTTGTTGATTGCGGCGATTTGTTATCTGTTAAGTTGCACTTTCATGTACCTCGTTTTTCGTCTAGATTCTGTTCTACGTTTGCAGTACCTACTCCGAAAACTAATATTTTGCATAATGCCCCCATATATAATATGTGTAGCTTAGCAAATAAATATCATAATGATATTTTTTACCAATCTAGATAAATTTTCATCAATTTCATTTTGTTTGCCATAATTTGCGGGCGCTTTATTCATTGTAACTCTTTATGCAAGTTATTCTTAGGTTTTTGGTTTCTAAGTTTTCCTTTTACAATGTATGTATGGCTTGTATTATTTTTCTGTTGGACAGTAAATTCTATTATTATATATTTTTTCTTGATTTCTTTCATATTTCTTTATTATTTCTTCAACGATATCATTGGTCCGTTGTGTCTATGGATGTGGAGCTACCGCAGAGGAACATAAAGTTGTGCGGTGCTCTGTTTGCAACAAAACGTATTTGCATTCTTGCGTCAACTGAGGTTCGCACCATAAAGACGAAGAAAGGTCTATCGTGGTCTTGTCGGGATTGTCGTGACATAGGGAATGCAATCAACTATCTTGGAATTGAAGGTTGATATACAGTCTTGCAAACAACCTGTTGAATCTATTGATGGTCTGGTATTTGAAGAGCTCTTGCGGGAAGTGCAAGAGAGAGATATATATTAGAGTAATATTCTCATATACAATCTTAATGAGTCTACATCCGAGGATACGAGTGAGCGATCCGCGGACGATACGAGGGTAATGCAGTCTATTACACGAATTCTGGCTGTGCAGCTTAATACTGAAACCACCGATACTCACTCAAATGAGGAAGATCGAGCGATATGGACTTTGTCGCTTGCTCCTGCGGAATCAAGTGAGCGAGCAAGCCGAGTGGCGGCGATCGTCAAAGAGTGAGGCGGCAAACATCAAAGCCGTTGATGTTTGCCGCCTCACTGGCGGCGCAACAAAAGATTGCTTCTCAATTATTCTACACTAGACGGTTCTAGATCATTCCTTCATTTTGTCTATATAAGCGGGTGGATGGCTCTGCCAGTGCCGTCAATTTGCTTTGTGACTTTCTATGCATCTCGAATGCATACTAATTAATTTTGTTACTAAGTTTATCGAAAAGTAAACGAAAATGATATCTGGTGGAAAGAAACGAAAACTAGATGCAGAGGCTCGCCACTGTCAAGAAAAATGGACTGAAGAATTCTTCTTTATCTTGCGCAATCGTAAGCTTATTTGTTCACTGTGTAATGAATCCATTTTAATGATGGAAATATTCAATATAAAGAGGCATTACCCAGCTAAGCATCCTATGCTGCACTCACTGACAGGGCAAATAAGAAAAGACAATATCCAGAAACTTACCGCAAATATGGAAAACCAGCAGCAAATGTTTCATAAACAAAGAACACAAATTCATAGTGTTCTGAAAGCTAGTTTTATAGTTAGTTCAAAATTGGCAAAGACATTAAAACTATTTGCCGAAGGAAAATTTATCTAGGAGTGTATGCTAGAAGTTTGCAGTGATTTGTGTGTGAATTTGAAAAAAGAAGTTTGTCAAGACGAACTGTTGTCCGACGTATAGAAATGGTTAATGGTATAAAAATAACTTTGACTGACCGTATGGTTGGTTTTGAATCATATTCCACAGGTATTCACAGCTTGTCATGGTCAAATCTAGTTGGTGTATGCACAGATGGTGCACCTTCTATGGTAGGCTTACGTAAAGGTTTCATCGGAATTTTGTATGAAAACGCAACTGAATTAAATGTGCAAAATGATGATTTGATACTCCTTTATTGCATTACACACCAACAGAACTTATGTTCTAAGTCCATTCGACTCGAGAATGTTATGAAAGTGATAGTAAAACCATCAATTTTATTCGATCCAGAGGGCTTAACCATCGTCAGTTTAAGGCGTTTTTGGATGAAATATCAGCCGAATAGGAGAACGCAACATATTATTGTGAAGTCAGATGGCTAAGCAAAGCGAAAATGCGGAAATGGTTTTACGAGCTTAGAAATGAGAAGCAGATTTTATGCAAATAAAAGAGAAACCATTATCTCAATTGAGTGATCCAAAATGGATATGTAACAGCATTTCTGGCCGACCTTACAGGCCATTTGAATGATTTAAATTTGAATCTTCAAAAACAATGACAGTTAGTAAATGATTTGTACAGCCGTTTGAAAACGTTTCAGAACAAAATCCGCTTGCGGGAAGCATAGATGCTGTCTGGTAACAGTTACTATTTCACCACGCTCTCTGCGTATGAAAATACTGCTTATGCTCAATATGCTGAAGAACTCGAGTTACTGTCGGAGTAATTTTCGAACAGATTTAGCGATTTTAAAAACATGGAAAGCAGTTTCAATTTATTTGTTACTCCAACAGAAAGTAATGTACTAAATGCTCCAATACACTTGCAAATGGAGTTTATCGAGACGTGGAGTTGAGCGATTTCTACAAAAAATTCTTCGAAGATGACCATTTTCCGAAGCTTAGAAAATTCGCAAGAAGATTGATTTGTGCGTTTGGCAATACTTATAAATGCGAACAGTTCTTTTCAAAGATGAAAGTTAATAAATCAAAACATCGTACAAGGCTGACTGACGATAATTTGGAAAATTCTTTACGTCTTTGTATCAGTGAAATTAATCCAGACATCGATGGATTAGTTTCTCAAATTCAAGCTCAAGTGTCTCATATAAGAATAATTCCAAATTTCACGATTTAATTATAATGTTGTACCTATTTTTTTCATTTCATTTCTTATTTTAATAGATTGCATTATAATAACATTGTCGTATTACCCCACAATACAAGAATTTGTCAACTTTTTAACAAAAAGGTGTCGTTTACTAGAATCGCTAGATACTGAGCAAGAGATGAACAAAAGAATTGAACTTAGGGCACATTCCCATACAGTAAGAAATGGAACTTGTCCTTTATGTAAGGAATCTCATTACATATTTTACTATAAAAAATTCCCAGACATGAATTGTTCAAAACAACTCTCGGAAATAAAAAGACTAAATCTTAGCATCAAATGTTTGAAACAAGGTGACAATAGCAGTAATTGTCAGCCAAGAGGATGTAAAACATGCAATAAGCGACACAACTCATTGCTTCATTTTGAATCAAGCTTCTAAAAAGAAAAGAACATTTAGTACATTTGATTTATTTCATAGATATTCAGATTTTAACGGCTTGTGGAAAGCTGCTGTGAGTTCCGTGAAAAGTCATTTATCTCGAACCCGTAGCATTAAATCACGAAGAACTATATACTCTCTTAGCGTAAATTAAAACTATATTAAATTTCAGACCGTTAACACCCACATCCAATGAAGTAAACGATCTCGCCTTTCTTACCCTTTGCCATTTCTTAACTGGAGATATACTGACACAACTTCCAGAACCTTGCGTATTGGATTTACGTATAAATTCATTGTCACATTGGCAATATACACAATGTCTACGCGATCACTACTGGCAGCGATGGAATAAAGAATATTTAAACCAAACTCAACCAAGGACAAAATGGCAAATCAGCAGATGTACCGAAATGGTCCCTGGGCGTTTGGTGGTCCTTGGTAGCTTGGTGTTTACTACATCATTTCAATGCATTATCAACATTAGGCAACATATCTAGATCAAGTGCACCACTAGCTGCTCTTAATCCATTCTTGGATATTACTGGTGTTCTACGACTAGGTGGACGAATGAAGTTCACTTCTTTCGGCTTTAACAAAAGACTATTCTATAATTCTGCCGTATGAACATATCCGACTATTTCATAGTGGAACAAAATAGTTCCGTATTCATTACGTGGACGCTATTGGGCAATTTCTGGAACAACGACAATAAAGAAAATAGTCCGAAACTGTATCACTTATTTTAAGGTAAACCCGCGGCAAACTGAATATATAATGGGTAGCCTACCTACCGATCGATTATTATCTGGCAATGTCTTTCAAATTGTTGGTATCGACTATGCAGCTTCATTTCTAATTAAAGAGAAAGGGGATAGGAACAAAACCTAAGGTATGCTCATTCATTTGTTTTTCAACAAAGAGAGTGTATCTTGAACTAATAAATGAACTAACCACTGATGCGTTCCTAGCTACACATGCCGGTTTATCGCACATACCATTTATTGTAATAATGGACTGAATTTTATAGGAACTAAACGAAAATTAGATGAATTTTCAACATTTTTAAAATCAGTCAACTTAAATGGTGCCGGTTCTCACTCTTTGTTAAACGAAATACGCATTGCATGGTACCTAAATACGCGCTACTGCATCAGCATTTTCGGTCGTGCGTGCGGTATTGACTATTTCGATCGCGTGTGAACGAACTTTTTCCTTCGTTGGCACCAATATACAGGGTTTCATAATCGAGAATATGAATTAGATACATGCTCTTTAAAAGCAAGTGGAACTACAGTCTGTAAAAAAAGAAGAGAAAAGGATCGCTACCTGCTTATGGTAAGATAGCGGACGTGATTAATGTGACCTTGGGATAAGGCGTACTTAGGTCTAACGCGCATTACTCATTTAATAGCAGTTTCACTCTGTCAGCCGAAGAAAACTGAGTCAGTGTAGTTATGAGCGCTGTGTATTTAAAACGGTACGAAGCTGTTTCTTTTCATTCACCCCAAAAGACCTAAAATGTCGATATGTCGCATCAAGATATATGCGAAAGTCGGAGGGGTTTGTAAAAATGTGGGTGGACCAATATAAAGCGAACAAAACAGTAGATGATCCCCCAGGTTGCAGTAAAAAAACGAAAAACCACAACAAAGCAGGACAAAGCGATAATTAACTTGTTTAAAAGAAACCCGGACCCCACGTTGCGACAGGGGTAGTATCAGTTACCAAAAAAACAAATTAAAGTAAGCATAATGACGATTAGAAATCGCCTACGTGAAGACAGCATAGCATACCGCAGTACGATAATGAAACCGCTGCTATCGGACCGACATCGAGAAGCGCGCCGCGTTTGGCCGAGTAACAACAGTCACCGAGATTGGTCTGATGTTGTTTTCACAGATGAGGTTTTTTTTATGCATGGCCACAGACAAAAAGAGCTTGGTCTACGCAACACCACCGAGTTGTACAACGCACAGTAAAGCACCCAGTTAAGGTCCATGTGTGGGTATGCTTTAATGTGCGCGGCTTTGGATCATTGTGCGTATTCACAGAGAACCTGAATGCAGAAAGAATGGCGAAACTGTATAAAAAGGGTCTCATTCCATCTGTGAGGAAGTCGCTTGGACAGAATAATAATCAGTGGATTCAGCAAGAGGACAATGATCCAAAGCATCGAAGTAGACGCTGTACGGAGTGGAAGTTAGAAAATCATATTTCGACGTTGGAATGGCCCTCCCAGAGCCCGGATGCAAATCCAATTGATAATGTGTGGGCAAGAATGAAGCACAAACTTCAACGTAAATGTGCCTACACACTAAAGCAATTATCGAGGAACTTCCAACAGATTGGCGATCGTTATCAGCTTCTTATACCGAAAGCTTGGTTAGGAGCATAAGGCGTCGTTGCCAGGCGATTATCGACAACGATGGAGACTGGACCCCATATTAAGTGTAGTGCGCATTAGGTATTACAATGTACATTCTTACTAAATACCCACATTTTAAGTTTTATATTGTTTTGATGTTCTTACACTCCATCTTCTCTTGTTTTACAGACTGTAAATGCTTCAAATGTAATGAGTATGGTCATCATTCGTTTGAATGTGCAAGTAAGAAAAGGGTCAACGTAAGATCAAATGAAGACCAAACATCATCCCAGAGAATAAACATTGTTGAAACTCTACCGTATTCAAAAGACCTTATAATCGAAGGGAAAGGTAACCGCATTAATAGATACTGGAAGTAGGATAAATATTGTCAAACAGGACATTTGCAAAGAAATTGGTAAAGATGTGTGCTTACCAAATAGTGGAGTTGAAGGTATCTTGTTATTAGATTCCTAGAGTGGGCATTGTCCAAGCGAAGTGCAAAATTTAGTACCATCAAGCATCATGTTATCGCTTTATGCGAAACTTGGTTTAAAGGTAAAGAATTCATTTCAATTAAAGGATATATCTGCATCAACAAAGATAGAATAGATGGATATGGCGGGGTAGCCATATTAGTTGATCAGAATTTCGTTGTAAAGGATATTTATGAATTTCATTTTATCATGTAACATAGAGGTGTGTGGAGTTGGTATTACTATAACTAGCATTCGTTTAATATTTCTTTCTAGATAAAAAGGGCAAGTGGTCAGATGTTAAGGTGATTAGACGCATTGTTCCCGCGTTCGTTGCGGGTTGTAATTAGCTTTGCTTGTTGTTGATGATAACGTTATAAAGGGCAATTCTTATATGCATGCACTGGAATGTATCTGTGAACGCACCGAATATACCCAGACTTTTCGAAACGTGCCAACAGCAGTAGATTGTAACCTACTGATGAGTAAGATACTGTAGCACGTGTTGTATTGTAATGTAATAGTAGTGTCGTTTATAATAAATTCTATAGTGTACTAATTAGTGGATTCTATACTTGTTAAGTATTTATTGTTTTCCAGACTATAATTTGAACTAATTTAGTGCCAGCCAGTTAATGAATACGCAGAAAAGGGGGAGTTCTATTTCCCTCTAAATTAACTCCGCCCAATGGAAGATGTACACACATCTCGCTTCTTCCGCCTTCCCCATCAGAAATATTTTGTTTCGATGAGTCGGAAGCTACAATTGATGTATCGATGACCCATATTAAAGCGTATTTCTATATGTTGGACAGGTTTACGTTAACCCGTCCCACTGCTGTCAGTTTTCAGTCATTATTGTATTTATGTTTTTGGTAGTCATTCTATCAGCTTTTGCATTTATTTCTTTAATCGGTACCCTTTCATCTGTTGTCTGTAATCATTATACAAACTGTCTTTTTCAAGACAATGCCGTTTACATTACAGCAAAATACATTTATTGTGATGGCGCATTTTCGAAGTGCGACATTAACCGAAAATGGAAACTGGGAATATTCACTACCCTCATGCTTTCAACAGTTCCATAATGAGTATTCTGATGTGATGATAGCTTATGAAACATTTAAGTGTCATCGTAATAGACTGGTAAAGAGGTTTATGGAAACTGGTAGCGTTACAAAACGGAAGGCTGATCAAGCACTACCTGTGCCGACAGAAGATAGAGTGGATGATATCAGGCAACGAATAGATGTTAGTCCTAACAAATCTGTTAGAAAATTGACACTGCAAACAGGTAGCCGTGTGATAATATTCCTTTTTCATATCTATCAAAATTGTAGGTATTTCTCGTGGAAGTGCACATATGGCCGTAAGGAAGAAATTGCATATGCATCCTTACAAAATTCTAGTTACGCAACATTTACGTGTGTAAGATTTTGAACAACGACAAAATTTCTGTCACTGCTTAATGAAACTCTAGGAGATGATGATTTAGATCGCAGCTTCTTTTCTGATGAAGCCTGGTTCCATTTGTCAGGATACGTAAACTCTCAAAATTATCGTACATGGTCAGCAGAAAATCCACATGCTTTTGTAGAAACTAATCTCCACCCTATTAAAGTTGACGTTTGGATCGCCATGTCAAGAAGGCGAATTATAGGTCTTTTTCACGAGATATAGGGATATGCTACTAGAACTGTTTATAAATAGGTTAAACGATGAAGAACTAACTCGTGGATATTTTCAAAAAGATGGAGCCCCAGCGCAACCTGCACGTACTACATTAATTTATCTGGAAGAATTTTATGAAGATAGATTGATAAGTTACAATCGCTGGCCTGCATATTCACCAGATTTAAGTCCTCTGGATTTCTTCCTCTTTGGTTATCTGAAGAATAAAATTTACAGCAATCGGCTTCACAATTTAGATGACCTACAAGCTGCAATAACACATGAAGTGCAAAATATTACAGAAGAAATGCTGCAGAATGTTTCCAATATGAGAAGACGAGTAAATTTATATTTGCAACATAATGGTGCACATTTTGAAAATCATTTGTAATTTATTTTTACCATATGTCCTCTTAAGTCTTTTGCTTGTTACAACTGTAGAATTTGATATTTTTTTATGTATTGCGACTTTATTGCACTGCTTTTTCTTCTTTGTGAAAAACTTATAAAAATAAATTTTTTATACTTATTTGCAATTTCTAATTTTCTCAATTGTATGGTTAGTATTTATCTATCTATCTACACTAGGGTGACAGCATAAAATAGGCACCAGGTAAACAGCTAAATTCTAAGAACGAATTAAGAACTTTCTCTTGTCATTAGGGTAGGGGTAGATGTATCGGAAGGAATTCGTCATAGTTTAGTATCGTTACAACTATGTCTCGCTTACTAGGTTCGAGTGGCATTAGCGACTTCACCCGGGGTCACATCGTTGGCGCTTCGCAACGTGAAATAAGTAAATTTTTAAATATCCCGTTGTCCACAGTTAACCGTGTGATTACACAATTTAAACGCAAGGGAAAAAACAACAGTGGAGCCGAGACCAGGTTGTGCCGGACCTTCTGAAACAAGTAAAAGCGTGCTTGTGCGCGAAGTGTTAAGAGAACCTCGAAAAGGTACAGCTGAGCTTGCGGCAACTTCACAGAAAAGTCAGCGCACCGTTCTGCGATATCTCCACAGTGTGGGGATGTATAAAAGGGTGGCAAAGAAAAAACCTCTCCTTACGGCGTTTCAAAAACGGCGCCGAATGGCTTGGGCAATCGAAATGCGAACGAAGCCCGAAGAGCTTTGGCGGTCAGTCATTTTGTCAGACAAAAGCAGATACTGCCAATTCAGTGATAGTGGTCGTACGTGGGTATGGAGACGTTCGTCACAGACTGGACGACAAATTTTTGCATCAGACGGTGAAATACAGCGGTGTGAACATCATGGTGCGGGGCGCGATATGGTATGGTGGAAGATCGCAATTAGTAATCTGCGACGGAAATATAAATACGGCAAAATATATCAAAATATTAACAGAAGGACTACTACCGATATTTGACAACGCCATTTTATCTAAAGAAGACGCCACTTTTATGGAGGATGGAGCACCCTGCCACAAAGCAAGAACAACAACCACATGGAAAGAGGAACAGGGGATTCGGATTTTACCATGGCCAGGCCAATCACCAGACATGAATCCGATAGAGAATGTTTGGTACATAATCCAGACAAATATGGCGAAACGTCCCCGAAAACCCAGCGATAAGGAAGAACTCGTGGCAGCTGTTACAGAAGAGTGGTTAAATATTCCAGAAGACACCATTAATCATTTAATAGATTCTATGCCACGACGACTCGCAGCACTTCACGCAAGTAAAGGTGGATCGACAAAATATTAGTCTAATTTAAAAATTTTAAAATATTTTGTATATATAACGAGAATAGAATCTTTGTTTTAATTAGTGGGTGTCTATTTTATTCAGTCACCCTAGTGTATTTATCTATCTATCTATATCAAGTTAGTAAATTTAATGACCATCAGTATTTCGTTTTTCTTAAAAAAAAAATACCAATTCAGCGATGGAATTGAATACAATACATGAAATTTAATTATAAAGGTTATGAATACAAACTATGCTAACAAGTAACCAAGTCAAGGCAGGCAATATTACAGTCTTACCAAATTAAATCTGGCGTTGCCAACCCGGTGAATTTGACCTTGGACACCCAGTACATGTTCTTATCTACGGTATTTGTGTTTGAGCATACTTTTTAATGGTTTGCATGTTTTATATCGGGTAAGTACAAACGAAATCTTATTAATCAATTAGTAGCAAAATGTAACCTAAAAACGAGCATTTTACTTCGCAGTATTTTGTCGGTAACTGCTGCAAAAACGGCAAAGTAGAAAGTTTTATTTCAATCATATGTCAAGCATTATAAAGTAGCCGTTTAAATTTCCCTCGTCCTTTTACTTATGGTGAAAAGTAGATAGCAGCGCTGATGCAACTCTTTCTAACAATTTAACATAGGACTTATCCATCTTTAGAGTTATCTATGATGACAAGTGACAACATAACCACTGAAAAAGGTCATACCTTTTTGTCTAATTTTTTAAACATGGTCAACCTAGCGAATTTATTCGCATAGAAAAATGACTTCCTACGACGTTGGGGTACAATTTGATTGTAGAGCAGAAGAGACGGCAGAGAGATATTTTTCGGTACAATTACCAAATTAAAAGCGTTACACATTGAATTTGTACATCGAATATCTACAGAGTGATTTTATATGTTTGAGGACAGTTTAAATTTCGCGCGGTGGATTCTAGGGGATTTGACATGTTAAGAGTGGCCATTGTGAGTATCGGTCCTGTCAACTGCCTGTGCGACACGTTATTTATTATTCGTAATTTATATTCATTTTATTCGTTATTATTTGCTTCATTTTTACTTGTAATCTGTTCTTCTTAGAGCTACTGTTTATCAGTGTTATTTTCCAGGTATGTTTTTATGCATTTCTATTAAATTAAGTGAACTTAATAGTTGTTAGTTTTAAGATGCCGTTTACGGCCGAGCAAGACGCTTTTATTTTAAAAGCGCATTATCGCAGTGGCACTCATCACGAAGATGGATCATGGACTTATTCATTGCAATCATGCCTGAATTCATTTCGTGAAAATTATCCGGATGTTGTCGTACCATACAGAGTGTTTTGTAATCACAGAGACAGAATTATTGAACGATTCGAAAGGAAACACTGCATTTGCAAAGGAAAATCAACTGGACGACCAACAGTGTTAACAGAAGAGACTGTCGATGATGTTAGACAACGGATAGAGGCAAGTCCTAAAAAGTCAATTCGCAAATTAGCAGCTCAAACTGGTATGATGCTTTTTCTATTTCTAAGATATTTTTCATTTCCGTTATTTTAGGTTTATCGTTCAGTACTGCAAGAAAAGCATTGGTTAAAAATCTACACATGCGTCCGTATAGAGTAATCGTAACACAGCAATTATTGCCAATTGATATTCCACGACGAATTCAATATTGTCAATGGTTTAATGAAAATCTTCATAATGATATTTTAGATTTAACATTCATGTCAGACGAGGCCTGGTTTCACTTGTCAGGCTATATTAACAGCCAAAATTACAGGACATGGGCTACAGAGAACCCTCATAATTTTGTTGAGACTTCTTTACATCCACAAAAAATTGGGGTCTGGGTGGCAATGTCTAGACGTCGCATAATCGGCCCTATTTTTTTCCACGAAAATATCAATGCGGAAAGATATCGCACTCAAATTTTGGAAGTGTTTATAAACCAATTACATGACGATGAATTGGAGCGCATCATACATTGGAATATCTAGAAGAGTATTTTGGTGACAGACTTATTAGTCGCGATCGTTGGCCATCACGATCACCTGACCGAATCCCTTTAGATTTTTATCTGTTTGGGCATTTAAAAAATAAGATACATCAAAATCGACTTAACAATTTGGAAGAACTACGAGCAGCCATAGAGCAGGAAATATCATCGTAATATCGATCAAAACCAATTACAGCGACTGTTTGAAAATATTAAGAGACGAATACATTTATGTCTTGAATCAAATGGAGGCCATTTCGAACATACATTATAATGTAATTGTTTTTTGCAATAAAATTATACAAAAATGGAATCATTTGCTTTTAAATATGTAGTGCTCAAATTTAAATATTTGTATTAATTCAAAAGTTATTTAAAATCATCTATATTTCATTCCATTTTTTTATCACATTTACATTAATTTTCTGCTTAGAAAATCAATATGAAATTGATTTTTTTGAAGATCTGTTGTCAATATTTTATCATCCATCCAAAATCAATTTGCTACGCTACTGGTTACGAATTTAAAACCAAATCGCCAACGTGACAGAAATTTAGCAAGGCGCAAAATTTAAACTGTCCTCAAACGAACTCACCAAATAGTGATTGTAAAAGTAGTAAATAAAGTAGTGAACCAGCAAGAAAATAAGTCGGAAGTTTTTCTTTTAATATACTGAGAAAAAACATGACGATCCTACATAGTTTAGTCCTTTAAGGCGGATCGTGGAAAAATACTAGACTTAGTTTCACATGACCTCAACCATTTAACCAGGCCACGTGGTGTTGCACGTGGAACGAAAGGAACTACACGACGAACAAGTTCAATCCTCCCAACGGTCTCCTTTAGCGAACTATCCTATTTGGGCGAGTTTTTTCCTTTAACTATACCTTACATTTGTGTTAATACTTAGTGTTGCGTACTTTGTAATTTCATATTACGCGCCTTCACTCTAGTGGCGAAAGATGCAACCTTTGTACATACTAGTTATAATTAAGCTAAAACACAAGGCCATTCACACCGTGTTCGCCATCGTGATCACATTGTAAACGGCAAGTACATTTAATATAAACCATTCAATGCTAGTGGCAGACACTTTGAGAGTTAAACATGGTCAAGTTAAGGGAAAGTTAACGAGATTTCAATCTTATTTCGATTCAATTGATTAGAATAATGTAAACGATAATACTATTAGTCAGTTACAATTGAGATTAGAAAAGATTGAATGTTATTGGGATGAATTTAATAATTTACAGGCTTTATTGCCGGAGGAATTGGATTATTCGTTATCAATGTTAAGTAAGGGCGGTTCAGGTAGAATGTTATAAAGGCGAATATAGTTGTTTAGTAGCGGGGAAGCATCTTCATAGTAAAAGTACAATTTTGACTTTGAATCCCTTTCTCCACAATGGTGCAATAAGAATTGGGGGCAGATTGGAAAACAGTAAATTGTCACTTGAAAATAAACATCAGCTAATACTGCCCCAATGACATGCCTTAACAGATTTGATATTAAGACACGAGAATAAAGCGAAGCCGACTAATACAAGTTATTTAATGGGAAACTTGCCTGAATTTAGGGCTAACGAGTATCTACCTTTTACCAATGTTGGTGTGGACTATGGGGGTCCATTCACAATTAAAGATAGGAAAGGTAGAGATGCGAAAGTGAGTAAATGTTACTTTTGTTTATTTGTTTATATGTGTAGTAAGGCAATACATCCAGAACTAGCATCTGAATTAAGTAGCCCTGCCTTTATAGCTATATTAACGTTTGTTTTGTGTCTAGACGAGGTAAACCGTCTAATATCTATTCTGATAATGGTTTGAATTTTATTGGCGCAAATAATGATCTGCAAAAAATTCATGACATCTTAAAACCAGAACAGAGTGTAATTAAAAATAAATTAGTCAATGAACAGATCAACTGGCATTTTATTCCTGCTAGATCGCCCACTTTTGGAGGAATTTTGAAGGCAGGCATTAAGAGTACAAAATTTCACCTTAAGAGTTGGTAATGCCATTTAAACGTTTGAAGAGTTATGTACAATATTAACTGAAATAGAAGGTATCCTTAGCTCGCATCCTCTCTGTCCTTTTTCCAATGATCCCAATGATCTAGTCACCATTACGCCCGGACATATTTTAATTGGAAGAACCTTAATTTCCCTTCCTGAACCAAGCTATACGTCCATACCGGAGAATCGGCCCACTAGCTCTGAGCGTCTCCAAGCCATAAGACAGCACCGTTGGGTTAGATGGAGCAAAGAATACCTCACTGAGCTGCAAACTCGAGTTAAATGGAACCTTGGTACTACTGCCAAGACTGAAAATGAACCTCCCCAGAATTGGCAGCTTGGAAGAGTTACTAAGTTATATCTTGGAGGAGTCGGAGTTTGCAGAGGGGTGAATGTATAAGTGCAACGAGGAATTTTAAAACGTGCAATGAACAAAGTTTGTGTATTGCCTATAGAGCATTAGAATGGACTCATATAGTATTAGGACTACGGCAACTGATATATTAAATAACGTAATTTATTATTTAAAACAATTTTTTTTTTCTTGTGAAATGTAATCGTAATATATTTTATTTTCATGTACATTCACCGTTGTTGAAAGCATCCTTTCAAGGGGTGCGGGATGTTAAAGCGTATTTTTATATTTAAATTTTAATGTTGGTCACAAGAAGGTCGCTCTAGTGCATATGTGGGCAACAACCGGCCCGCTGTAAGATTTGATCCGGCCCGCGTGACATTCCACGAGACTTCAAACAGAATATTCTGACTCTTTCAGGACGATGTTTGTGTTCTTTAATGCGGGTTTCGATTGAAGACAATGGACGAAGCACCAGAGATTTCTTCCTTTAACTTCTCCATCTTGATGGAATTCGCTCGAGCGTCCAGCTACTCAATCCACCTTCGGCTCGAGCGAATTTTCCTTTAACGCAGTTGGTTGGGTAACTTGAAGTAACTCACTCAAGCTTCGACTCGAGTGAATCGGCATCTTCGACGAAGCGTGAAGGTTCGATTCCTGGGTGGTGATTAGCACACTGGGTGTTCTGCTGTGAGTCCTGGTGGTTCACGACGAGTGACCGTGGTCAAGGCTACCTCCAGGGGATCTTGTGCTCGTAGTCCTGAGACGCTCACAAGAGGGGGTTCCAGTGGTCCACTGCTCGGTCGAAGAATCGAGTGGCTATCTTTCGCATGAAGTCCATGAGTACCTCCACTCAGGCGTCTTCATATAGAGTGGTGTTCCTTATGAACCAGGGAGCGTTGAGGGCCATCCACAGCATCCGGTTCTGGAACGTCTGCAGTTTGTTCAAATGGGTGGTCGTAGCGGTTGCCCATACGGCCGATGCGTACGTCACGATGGGCTTGTATATCCTTATCTTACGGGTGAGATCTAACTTGCCTCGTCCGATCAGTAACGGATAGAGGGTTCCAAATATTTGTCGTCCACGATCGAGGACGTGATGTATGTGAGCTTCCCTGTTCACTCGGGAATCCAATATGACCCCCAGGTATTTGATCTGAGGTCGCCAGAGGATGATGCCTCCTTGGAAGGTGAGTTCAGCTAGGTTGCCGTACTTTCTTCTTGGAAGCCCGCTTCCAGGCGGCGATTCTCCACCTTGCATACGAGGCCTGTAAAGTGTCGAGGGCTCTTTGGAGACGGCGGTCGATTATTCGGACGTCCCGGTGTAAATGCTGAACAGGAGGGGTAAGATCGCTGACCCTTGCGGCACTCTTGCTGTAGCAGGCCTAACTGTGAACGGCTCCTTTTCCAGCTTCACCCTGAATACCCTCTGGTGGAGATATGACTGGATGCATCTTCAAGAGCAGTCCCTGGTGCCAGACTTTATCGAAGGCTTTGGCGACATCTAGGAATACTACTCGTGTGTATTCCCGTAGGTTGAAGCCTTCTTTGATCTGCTCGACGATGCGCAGCACTTGGTGGGTGGTGCTCTACTCCCTGCGGAAGCCGAAGTGACAGTTCAGGATAATGTCGTGGTCGTCTGTTTCCTTCTGTAGCCTTATGAATATCGGTCGGCGATCTTACCCTTGACCGGGAAGAGACTGATAGGTCGGTAGTTCTGCGGCCAGTTGGCGGACTGCCCGGGCTTGAGGCTCATGACCACGTCCGCTTGCTTCCATAGGGATGGGAAGTATCGCAGGCGAAGCATCGTCCGCGTCCTCGTAGACGGGGCTGCATTGTCGCTCGAGGGTTTCGGCGAAGGCGACACCACGCGCCCCATGGATCGGCAGAAGGGGAGCTCGCTGTTTCTTCTTGACCTTTACTGCCCTTCAGAATGTGAAGATTCTCAAACTTGGACTATAGAGTCGTTCCAGCGTTGATTACGAATTCGTCGAGTGCGGTCTTGGTGCGTTTCGCCATTTGGTTGTACTCCGCTTTGAGAACCAGGTTGAGAGTTCTCTGCCACTGTCTTCGGAGCCTGTTCTTTTCCCGTATCAGGTCTCTAACTTCCCTGGGGATGAATGATCTAGAGTCGACGGTACGCGAAGAGTTTGTTGCGCATCTTGGGCTGTCTGATACCCGATATGCTTAAACCTGCACGAGATTGGCCTGAATTAATAGATCGGTTAACGGACGCACTAGAACTCCTAAAATCTGCGAAGCTGACGCTTAAACTATCGAAATGCGAATTTGCCATGGACAGAAGCGAGTATTTAGGTATTATATTGTACATCAAATCAGAAATAGAAGCTGGACCAAGAAAGGCTGAAGCAATCCGCTCCTACCCTACACCTAAAAATTCACATGAACACGACGTTTCATTGGTCTAGCAAGTCTTTTCAGAAAGTTTGTTCCTCATTTTGCTTTAGTGGCGGAGTCATTAACAAGATTAACTCGGAAGAATAAATAAAGGGTGTTCTTTATAGAGGTATGAAACTTTAAGTTGGCAACACTTTTTTAACTGGCGGCCATTTTGTCAGCTGTCAAGTGATTTATGTTTAGTTAGGTTTGGCATTTCAACATGAATAGACTGACGCCTGAACAACGATTCCAAATTGTGCAAATTTATTTCGAAAATCATGGTTCTGTTAGAAATACGTACTACGTCCATTTTACGGCCAACATAATCGTCCATCAGACCAATTAATTCGATTAACTACGGAACGTTTTCGCACCACGTTTACTCTAAATGATAATACGTATCCACAGAGACGTCGTACAGTGCGTACAGAAGAAGTCATTGCTGCTGAAGAGCGTAGCGTAGAGGAAGACCCGAATCAGTTTATCCGCCATCGTACACAGGTATTGTATATGTGTCCATCCACTTTATGGAAGATTTTGCGGAGGTCTTGGTTTGCGTGCTTACAAAAGCCAACTCGTGCAAGAATTGAAGTCACACGATCACCTAGCAAGGCGTTGATTCGGTGAATGGGCTCAAAACAAGATTGCCATTGATCCCGGGTATCATTGGCCTAGCAAGCTTTTTTAGAAAGTTTGTTGCTCATTCTGCTTTAGTGGTGGAGCCATTAACAAGATTAATTTGGAAGAAGAAATATAAGGAACGCTACAACCAACATTGATACGAGCGTCTTAAATATTCTGTGGGCGACATAGTATATGTCAAAACCACACCTATCTCGACCGGTGAGTCCACGATACTCCAAGGTCATACAGGGTCGTTAGTAGTTGTGAAAGTTCTTCCTGCAGACACTTATCAGGTATCACCGAGACATCTAAAAGACCCCAGACAACAGCAAACGTAAGCCTATTAAAATTATGGAAGAATTACAATCTTCAAGAAATAAGAACCAAAGAGAGGAAATGGAGCAAACTGATGCAGAGGAAGATGGAGTTAAGAATTGTAATGAGCGTAGTAGGAGAAAGGTGAATAAGCCGAAATATTTGGAAGATTATACGGAATAACGCAGGATAGGCCGAGTGCCAAATAGTATAATTTAGTTTAGTAAGATTTTAATGTAAAAGACAGTTGGTTGCAACGTATATAGAGTAAGATGTTGTGTAATGTATGGTGTAATGTAGATTGAGTTATGAAACAGAACAAGTCATTTATTTACTTAAATTAAACAATTAAAACTAAAAAGTTGCTTTAGAAATTTATTGTGCGAGTGGATTTAATATCTAACACACTGAAAGAAATACTTTCCAGAAATGGCATACCTAATAAACTTTATAGTGACGGAAGTCCGCAGTTTACGAATCAAGAATTTCAAAACTTTGTGAGTCGTATTAAAATAGAGCACATCAGAAGAGCATGGCTTTATTGAAAAGCAGCTGCAAACAATAAGAAAGAAATTATTTAAGAAAGCAGCAGATGGCAAAAAAGATATAGATTGCGTATTATTAGAATACCGAAACACACAGTTCAATACAAAATTGCAATCACCAGCACAGCTACTATATGGGAGAAGACTACGAAGTATAATTCCTTTAAATGAAAAGTTGTTAGAACCAGCGTACACATGGTCTACTCGGCCAGCGAGACATTTTGAAAAATCCAAATAAAAAAAATATATTACACTACTTACTCATACACACTCCAAATGAAGAAGATCAAGTGAGCGAGCAAGCCGAGTGGCGGCGCAACAAGAGATTATTGCTTCTCAATTGTTCTACACTGGACGATTCTAGATCATTCCTTCATTTTGCCTATATAAGCGGGTGGATGGCCCGAACTTTAGTTCAGTTCTATTTGAGCTATCGTGGTGATAACATCGACAAGCGATATCCTAGCGAACTGCCAGTGCCGTCAATTTGCTTTGTGACATTGTGTGCATCTTGAGTGCTTACTAATTATATCTTGTTATGTGGAAAGAAACGAAAAGTAGAAGCAGAGGGTAGCCAGTTTCAAGAAAAATGGGCTAAAGAATTCTTTCTTATCTTGCAGAATGGTAAGCCTATTTGTTTGCTGTGTAATGAATCCATTTCAGTGATGAAAGAATTCAATATAAAGAGGCATTACTCAACTAAGCATCCTATATACAAATAAGAAAAGACAATATCCAGAAGCTTACCGCAAATTTGGAAAAACAGCAGCAAATATTTCATAAACAAAGAACACAACTTCACAATGTTGTGAAAGCTAGTTTTATAACACATGGGCTGAAAAGTTCCGGGCCTAACACATGGATGACGCTAGTTTTATTGCAGTCACCTTTCTCTCAGTTAGTACTACAGGATTTTTCAATTAATGATGTTCAAAACTTTGATATCTAAATTTAATGCGTATTAATGTATGATTTTAGGAGAACAAAAAAACTATTCCCAAATGAAAACACACTGCTCCAATACGAAATAATAGGAACAGGGGGACCCTAAATTTACACTGGGTACTGGTATTTAACAGTGGCTAGCAGTTCCTCGAAGAGGTCAACACCTCCTTTAAGTACATCCCTACGCCATAACCATTTCACGAGGTGGTCTGCAAAAGTTTCCCGTGCAAAACATTGAGCCGCAAACCAAACCTTGGTGGGTCTCGAGCAAGACTCAATCTTCTGGGTGTGAACACCTTCAGCTGCTATATATAATATATGCAAGTTACTACTAGCTCGGTACACTTTTCATGTAATCTTCGAAGTAATAATTAAGTTATTTACGTTCGAAACTAAGCTAATTAATTCATTGATTGTAACTTTCATGTATTTCGTTACTATGACTCATACACCACTATATAACCTAGAAATAACACCTGGGCTGAGAAGTCCCGGGCCTAACACATAGATGATGCTAGTTTTATTGCAGTCACCTTTCTCTCAGCTAGTACTATCCTTCAAAAGACAGCTGTTAAAATTTCATGATATTCTATTCATTAGTTTGTGAATTATTGTGCTAAGAGTCACGCTACTTATTTTCAAAACAACGAATCAAAAACAATTTCGTGTTTTAATTTTACACTGCTTCTTGATGGGAAAAAATACCGTTCAAGCGAAACAATGGCTTGAAAAGTGTTATGGGGACTCCGCTCCATCAGAAACAACAATAAAACGTTGGTTTGCTGACTTCAAACGTGATCGTAGAGACACCGATGATGCAGAACGCAATGGACGTCCAAATCAGGCGGTAACACCAAAAAACATCAAAAAAATCCACAAAATCGTTTTGAATGATCGAAAAGTGAAGTTGCGTGAGTTAGCTGACATCGTAAAGATATCAAAAGAACGTATTGGCTTTATATTGTATGAGCATTTGACTATGAGAAAGTTCTGTTCAAAGTGGGTGCCGCGTTTGCTCACTGTTGACCAAAAACAAGAACGTATTGATGATTCTGAGCAGTGTTTGGCCATGTTTAAACGTAACAAACCGGAATTTTTGCGTCGATATGTGACAATGGCTGAAACATGGATCGATCACTTCACTCCGGAATCAAAACGATCGTCATCCGAGTGGACAGCAACTGGTGAACCTCGTCCAAAGCGCCCGAAAGCACAACAATCGGCTGGAAAGGTTATGGCCTCGGTATTTTGGGATGTGCGTGGTGTAATATTCATCGACTATCTTGAGAAAGGAAATACCATCAACAGTGAATATTATATAGCGTTATTGGAGCGTTTGAAGGCCGAAATTGCAAAGAAACGACCATATATGGCAAAGAAAAAAATTTTGTTTCATCAACACAACGCACCGTGTCACAAGTCAATCAAAACAATGGCAAAACTACATGAATTGAACTTCGAATTGCTCCCACATCCACCGTATTCGCCAGATTTGGCTCTCAGCGACTACTCAAAAAAATGCTCGCCGGTAAGAAATTTCACACGAATGAAGAGGTTATCGCTGAAACTGAGGCCTATTTTGAGGCAAGAGATAAGTCGTTCTACAAAAGTGATATTGAAATGTTAGAGCGGCCCTGGAAAGATTGCGATGCTCTTGATGGAGATTACGTTGATGAATAAAGCTAATTTTGAACCAAAAAAACCGTGTTTTCTTTGTTAGGCCCGGGACTTTTCAGCCCATGTGTTAGTTAGTTCAAAATTGGCAAAGTCTTTAAAACCATTTGCCGAAGGAGAATTTATCAAGGAGTGTATGTTAGAAGTGTGCAGTGTTTTGTGTCCTGAAAAGAAAAATTAATTTTAAAAAATTAGTTTGTCAAGATGAACTGTTGCCCGACGTATAGAAATGATGGCTAATGATATAAAAACAACCTTGACTGACCGTATGGCTGGTTTTGAATCATTTTCCATAGCATTAGACAAGAGCACCGATTTGTCTGACATAGCTCAACTGGCTATATTTATTCGAGGTGTTGAGAAAGAGTTCACTGTTACTAAGGAATTGCAACTGAATTAAATGTGCAAAAAGACGATTTGATACTCCTTCATTGCATTATGCACCAACTGAACTTGTGTTGTAAGTCCATTCGACTCCAGAATGTTATGAAAGTGATAGTAAAAACCATCAATTTTATTCGATCGCGAGAGCTTAACCATCGTCAGTTCAAGGCGTTTTTGGATGAAATATAAGCCGAATATGAGGACGTAACATATTATTGTGAAATCAGATGGCTAAGCAAAGAGAAAATGCTGAAACTGTTTTACGAGCTTAGAAATGAGAAGCAGATTTTATGCAAATAAAAGAGAAACCATTATCCGAATTGAGTGACCCAAAATGGATATGTGACAGCGTTTCTGGTCGACCTTACAGGCCATTTGATTGATTTAAATTTGAAACTTCAAAAACAAGGACAGTTAGTAAGTAATTTGTACAGCCATTTGAAAGCGTTTCAGAACAAAATCCGCTTGTGGGAGGCACCGATCAGACAACACCTCGCACTCTGCGTATGAAAATCCTGGTTATGCTCAATATGGTGAAGAACTCTGTTGTGTGACTACTGTCAGAGCAACTTTCCAACAGATTTAGCGATTTTAAAAACATGGAAGACAGTTTCAATTTATTTGCTACTCCAACAAAAAGTAATGTACCAAATGCTCCAACGCACTTGCAAAAAGAGTTCATCGAGCTTCAAGAAAACTTACTCCTAACATCTAAATTTGAAGATGTGGAGTTGTGCGATTTCTACAAAAAATACCTCGAAGAAGACCATTTTCCGGAGCTTAGAAAATTCGCAAGAAGATTGATTTGTGCGTTTGGCAGTACTTATAAATGCGAAGAGTTCTTTTCAATTTCAAATTTTCACGATTTTTTTCTTCTTTTAATAAATCACATTGTAATAACATTGTCGTATTATTTCATGTCTCATATATATCGCTAAAAATTATGAATACTACTTTAGAACACCACTTTAAAATGCACTACTTTTAAACGCGGCCCGCGAACGTGTTTGCGCACTAAAGTTTGGGCCACATGTCAAAGATTGCCCATACTTGGTCTAACTACAGAAAGGCACTGAAGGATCAGCAAAAGCAACAGAAAGAACACTCCAATAGGACAGCTAGACTCTTAAAAAAACTAGAAATTGGGCTGCATGTCATCGTACGAAATACAACACAATTCGGACACAGTAATACGTGGAAACCAGGAATAATAATTGCCCATGATAGACCACGAACGTCAACAAAGACAAAATGTACCACAATAATAACATATTAATAAGGAATCGAAAATTTATTAGATCTTGTATTATCAATGAAACTTTTGAAAATGTTATATCTGATGAATTGTTACAAACTGCTTTAAACAATTCAAGTAATTGTAAATTTGAAAAGAGAAAAGATGATGGAAATTTTAATGGAAAAGGAAGAGGTAACACCGAAGTAAAAGCCCAAGCTACACCCATGGACATGAATATGAGGCATCCTTTAGATGTTTCAATATTCGTGATTAGTTTATGTGTATGTAACTGAAAATGCCGAAATCCAAACTAACTGAGTTTCAACGTGCGCAAGTTATTACACTTCATGCCGAGGGATTATCCCAAGTGATGATTAGTAAAAAAATTAAAATGTTCATGGTGCGTCGTACAAACAACTCTAAAGCTTTACCAAGAAACAGGGGGTACTAAATCAAGACCGGGAAGAGGTCCAAAACGTAAAACGACAGAAAGGGAGGACCGGTGGTTACAACGACACTCTCTACAAAATCGACGTCAAACGGCAACAGATTTGGCTGGCGCGTTAACTCGACAGCTCAACGTTAATTTATCGCCTAAAACAGTAAGTAGACGTCTTGGAGAAGTCGGCCTATCATCGAGAAAAGCTAACAGGAAACCGTGGCTGTTGGATGTAAATAAAAATACACGATTAGCATGGGCTCATAGGTACAAATCGTGAACAGAGAAGGACTGGGCGAAAGTGATTTGGACAAATGAGTGTAATATAGAGGTGAATATAATTAATCGTTGTATATTCAGTATGAGGTAAGTATTATATAGAGAAAATCGAGAGTTGAAAGAATTAATTGCATAGGTATATTACAGATATTTGGTACACCTGGTGCCGTGGTAGTGCGTCGGAGGCCTGGTGAAGAATATGTCGATTGTGTGGTGTCTACCATCAAATATGGTGACGATAGTGTCAAATATGGGTGTATGGCGTCGACATGGGTTGGAGAGATGTTCGTGCGCACTGGTAGAATGAACTCGAGGACCTACGCCAGCATGTTAGATGAATTTTTACTGCCCTCAATTGAAAAATTATTCGGAATGAATACTGACGAGGTTTTGTTTCAAGAAGATAATGCACCATGCCACACTGCGGCTGCAAGTTTAGCGTGGCTCCGAGAAGCGAACATTTACATCTTGGAGTGACCACCCCCAAAGCCCGGATCTAAATCCCATCTAGTATTTGTGGGCTATTATTAAGCGAAAAGTCCGCGAACACAAATGCAAATCCAAACAAGAATTAAAAGCAATACTTCAAAGAGTATGGGAGTACATTCCAACTTCAACCTGCCATATGTTAGTGGCCAGTTTACCTGAAAGGATTGAAGCTGTCATAAAAGCCGGGGCGGGGGCCCAACCAAATATTGAATTTCTATACTCTATTTTTTTAATTAGAAGTGTTTTTGAAGCGTCAAAAAGAAGTCTAAATATTGGTCAGTTTTCGGCCAAAATTACACTAGCGATTTTTTTTATTGTTGTAAAATATCTCCGCCAAGAAAGCGAAAATATCTGACCTCAGGACATTATCTTTGACAGAGAAACCAAATATATTGAATATATTTAAAAAAACTTCGAACTGATAAGCCGAGAATTAGAATTACTGCTATTGTTGCAGAGAATATCAAGAATGATAGGTTGGTGTTATATTACATTACCATCACCATACATATTATAACGTTCTTATTTTTAGGAGTGGCAGAGTCTACCATCTATCGTATCCTAAAAGAATATGAGAAAGAACAAGTTGCCCCATCAAAGAAAACTTTGAAGGTAAAAAAACAACCGATTACCATGAAGAAATAAATGCCGAGGTGTTTGAAAGATGATTTCATTAAATATTGACAGTACTGTCAGAAAATGCTGTTATTGTTATGGACAATGCTACATATCACAGTCGAAAAATTGAAAAAATTCCCACAACAACACCTAGAAAACACAATATGCAGATTTGGTTGAAATCAAAAAATATCGAGTACGATGAACTAAACTTGTTCAGTTTATTCGCCTTAATAAAGATCAATATAATACGCATGTGACAGATGAGATCGCCAAATGGTGCAACAAAACTGTGTTGAGGTTACTACCTTATCACTGCGAACTCAACTCAATTGACTTAGTATGGGTTCAAATAAAAAATGAGGTGGCAGCTAAGAATATTATTGAAATTAGCAGATGTAAGAGTACTTTTATTACAGGCAGAATGGAAAAGTGATAGTGAATAATTATTTTAGAAGGTAATGTAATGTATTCACATGTATTTAAGGTCAATTTATTGTTTAATATGTACAGTGAAATTCTCCTTCGCGGACACCCCTCTTACACGGACACCTCCCTTAAACGGACAGTTTCTCATTGTCCCGACCGGCTCTCATATAATTTCCATTGTATTAACTCTTTCTTGGACGGATATTCTCTTGAACGGACGCGGACACGAGAAAATGTTCTTTCTCTTAACCGGACAAGAAAAATAAAATAAAAATAAACGCCTTACCTTATTTTTATATCGAGAGTACTGCTATTGCATTTCTCAATCGCGCCGCGCGCCAATTTCGCTGGGACTTTCCCGAGTAAACCGAAGATTTACCGACTTTAATCTTTCGGTACAAACGCAGCCTATGTCGTGCATGTCTGCCTGGCGTGAATTAGGAACTTCCCCATGTTGGTCGAGAATTTACCGTTCTTATTCTTTGAGTGTACGCTTTCGATTGAATCTGTTTTCAATATTAGTCTGTCTATGCGGAAAATACACAGTGAGCGACGCATTCATTGTAGAAATGGCTCCAAATAGAAAAATTCTCACGCTTAAACAAAAAATTGAGATCGTTAAAGTTTACAATAAAGAGAAATTAAGTGTAAGAAACTTATCCAAGCGCTTTAATATTGGAAAAACACAAGCTGCAGATATAATTAAATATAAAGAAATATTTCTAAACAAATGGATGTCGAACAGCAATTTGAATGAAAAAAGAAACTTTTTGACGGGTGATGGTACTAAAATTGACAATTTGCGTTATGACTGGTTTACAGCAGCCCGGCATAAGGGGATTCCTTTAACAGGTATGCATATGATTTTTTTAGATAAGGTTTTCTTGTATTAATGCGTTGATTTTCTTTTCATATTAAATTCTAAATTGGATAAAAAAAGTGAGATTACCAATAGGTTTGTCGTGACAAAAACGCAAAAACTTATTTTTTTTTATGTCCGCTAATACGATGTAAGGCAAGAGAAATAGTCGCTTCTTTGGGACATTCTACATTCAGTGCTTCTTCTGGTTGGCTCAATAAATTTAGAATCAGCCACAATATAAGTTTTAAAGCGATTTCGGGAGAAGGAGCTTTGGTTAGTGCTGAAGATGTTTCATCGTTTTTAAAAAAATGTTTCTCTTCTTTGATTAAGGGATATTCACCGACAGACATCTATAGTGCCGATGAGACAGGCCTGTATTTTAGGGCTCTACCTGACAAAACGCTCACATTAAAGAAGGAAAAATGTGTTAGGGGTAAGTGTCCCAAAGAGAGGTTTACAATTTTGCATTGTGCAAATATGGCGGGTGAAAAAGAAAAACTCCTAGTCATTGGTAGGGCAGCTAAACCCAGAGCTTTTAAAAATATTAATATAAATAACCTGCCTGTAACTTGGAAATACAATAAGAAAGCTTGGGTGACAGGACAAATTATGACAGAGTGGTTGCAAGACCTAGATTGGAAAATGGCTAAAGAAGAAAGAAACATTTTGTTATTTTTAGACAATGCGGGATCTCATCCGAAAGACGTTCGCTTAAATAATATAAAAATATTATTTTTACCCCCTAATTGTACATCAGCTTGTCAACCACTTAACCAGGGGATTATAAAGAATTTTAAAACTTATTACCGAAGTCTAATACTCAAACATCTGCTAGTAAACATTGAAACTGCTGGTACAGCTTTTGAGTTCATAGAGAAAATTACACCACTGGATGCAGTTTATTTGGCATCCGACGTTCGCACGCCATCTTGGTCGCCGGGTGCATCCGCGCCGGCCACAACAGGTCTATGCTGTTGACGATGATGAAACGCGGTGTTCCGGCCGGGATGCGGACGCTCCCGGATTTGATGTTCTACGTGGCCGGCGACCATTTGCGAAAATCGAGATCATCTAGTACGATCCCGTCCGTCCTTCTCGTCAACCGGCGCCAATCCTCGTCGTCGCGGACGTGGAGCGGTTGCCGAAAATGGGCGAGCGCGTACTCGGTTTTCCCGAGTCCCGTCCGTCCGATCAGAACGCGTACGGTACGAAAATCCGTCACGTATTCGCGCCCGTATGCGCTTCTGTCGGCGTACGAATGGTCTACGTTCTGGAATTTACTCTCGAAATAGTTCGAGAGCACCTTCTGCCCCCCGATATACCATACCGGGTCGTTGTCCTCCACCATCCGCATCGCTGCGTCGTACGTTCCGGTCCTCACGGTCGCCTCGACTAATTGCCTCCCTCGTCGTACCGGCGTCACTGCTGCTACTCCTCCTCTTTCTCCTTCTCTCGCTTCCGTTGCATTTCCGCCGACGAACCGCGTCCGGCTTGGCGTCGATGGGGACGTCCGGCTTGGCGTCCAAGGCGACGTCCGTCTTGGCGTCGTAGGCGGAGACGGCCGCCGCGGTATTAACGTCACCGAAACGGGAGACGGCTGCAGCGTGGGACGAAGCGGCGATATCCCGGATATCGACGACGACGACGTAGACGGCGATATCTGCGACGAATTGCGAAATGTCGGAACTTTACCGTGTTAAACGACACTTACGCCGTCGTCGCCCGATACTTCTTCGTACTCCTGACCGGCGTTCGTCGTCACCGGTCTTACGTTTCCTGCCCGTCCTTTCAGGAGCCGTCGCACGCCGAACACCGTTTTCCGGTTTTTAAATCCATTACTTTCATTACGGTCGTTTCTCGTCCGACGAACCAATCTACCGTTTCCCGCCAACGGTCCAGGATGGCTCGCCGGTCGTCACCGTGGATCGTCGCCGTAAAATTACGATATCTATCGGTCATTATCTATAATATATATATATATTTTTTAGTATTAGTTTATTATTATACGCTTATTACTATATAATACTAACAATCTTTTTCATAATTGCACATTTACTAAATGTATACCTCTAGTTAATTATAAATATAATATAAAATACTTACGGATATCTTCTTATTCGTTCTTTTCTTCTTCTCTTATTAATATATTCCTTAGATTAGCGATATATTATATTAATCGTCGACACTTTAATACTTAATTAATGCTGAAGATGTTTCATCGTTTTTAAAAAAATGTCCTATAATGCCGATGAGACAGGCCTGTATTTTAGGGCTCTACCCGACAAAACGCTCACATTAAGGAAGGAAAAATGTGTTGGGGGTAAGTATCCCAAAGACAGGTTTACAATTGAAAAGGAAAAACTCCTAGTCATTGGTAGGGCAGCTAAACCCAGAGCTTTTAAAAACATTAATGTCTGTCTCTGTCTCATCGGCATTATAGATATCCCTTAATCAAAGAAGAGAAACATTTTTTTAAAAACGATGAAACATCTTCAGCATTAACCAAAGCTCCTTCTCCCGAAATCGCTTTAAAACTTATATTGTGGTTGATTCTAAATTTGAGCCAACCAGAAGAAGCACTGAATGTAGAATGTCCCAAAGAAGCGGCTATTTCTCTTGCCTTACATTGTATTAGCGGACCTAAAAAAAAAATAAGTTTTTGCGTTTTTGTCACGACAAACCTATTGGTAATCTCACTTTTTTTATCTATTTTAGAATTTAATATGAAAAGAAAATCAACGCATTAATACAAGAAAATCTTATCTCAAAAAAAACATGCATACCTGTTAAAGGAATCCCCTAATGCCGAGCTGCTGTAAACCAGTCATAACGCAATTTGTCAATTTTAGTACCATCACCCGTCAAAAAGCTTCTTTTTTCATTCAAATTGCTGTTCGACATCCATTTGTTTGGAAGGATTTCTTTATGTTTAATTATATCTGCAGCTTGTGTTTTTCCAATATTAAAGCGGTTGGATGAGTTTCTTACACTTAATTTCTCTTTACTGTAAACTTCAACGATCTCAATTTTTTGTTTAAGCGTGAGAATTTTTCTATTTGCAGCCATTTCTACAATGAATGTGTCGCTCACTGTGTCTTTTCCGCATAGACGTCAGACTAATATTGAAAGCAGATTCAATCGAAAGCGTACACCCAAAGAATAAGAACGGTAAATCCCCGACCAACTTGGGGAAGTCTCTAATTCACGCCAGGCAGAAATGCACGACATAGGCTGCGTTTGTACCGAAAGATTAAAGTCGGTAAATCTCCGGTTTACTCAGGGAAGTCCCAGCGAAATTGGCGCGCGGCGCGATTGAGAAATGCAATAGCAATACTCTCGATCTAAAATAAGATAAGGCGTTTCTTTTTATTTTTTTTTTGTCCGGTTAAGAGAACATTTTCTCGTGTCCGCGTCCGTTCAAGAGAATGTCCGTCCAAGAAAGAGTTAATACAATGGAAACTATATGAGAGCCGGTCGGGACCATCTACAATTTATATAAAATCCTAGCTATTTTTAAAACTGCCACCAAAAAGTAACTTTGAAAAATTACATCGTGTAAACGCGTCTTTTCATTTTACTCGTCCGAATTAAAAAATGAAGTATAGTTTTTAGTAATAAATATTTGCATTGTTTATCTTAAAGATAATTGAAAAAATTGGGGGTCTAATAATTGTGTCCCTGCCTGTACATTTGATTCTAATTCACCGATAGAAAACTCTTCTACTTCAGTGCGACCCAAAAGAACGATCAGAAAACCTAGTTACTTAAGAGATTATGTTTAGTAAATAGTTTACTTAGATGTCCATGTAGTTTTAAAATATTAATGTAGTCTGTTTACATTTTATTAAAACCAGAGACACTCTATGTTACCGACAGTGCTGGGTTAAACAGAGTACAGAGTGATTTTATATGTTTGAGGACAGTGTAAATTTCGCGGAATGTGGATTCTAGGGGATTTGACATGTTAAGAGTGGCCTTTGTGAGTATCGGTCCTGTCAACTGCCTGTGCGACACGTTATTTATTATTCGTTATTTATATTTTATATATATATATTTTATTCGTTATTATATGCTTCATTTTTACTTGTAATCTGTTCTTCTTAGAGCTACTGTTTATCAGTGTTATTTTCCAGGTATGTTTTTATGCATTTCTATTAAATTAAGTGAACTTAATTGTTGTTAGTTTCAAGATGCCGTTTACGGCCGAGCAAGACGCTTTTATTTTAAAAGCGCATTATCGCAGTGGCACTCATCACGAAGATGGTTCATGGACTTATTCATTGCAATCATGCCTGAACCAATTTCGTGAAAAGAATTATTGAACGATTCGAAGGGAAACACTGCATTTGCAAAGGAAAATCAACTGGACGACCAACAGTGTTAACAGAAGAGACTGTTGATGATGTTAGACAACGGATAGAGGCAAGTCCTAAAAAGTCAATTCGCAAATTAGCAGCTCAAACTGGTATGATGCTTTTTCTATTTCTAAGATGTAGTATTTTTCATTTTCGTTATTTTAGGTTTATCGTTCAGTACTGCAAGAAAAGCATTGGTTAAAAATCTACACATGCATCCGTATAGAGTAACCGTAACACAGCAATTATTGCCAATTGATATTCCACGACGAATTCAATATTGTCAGTCTTCATAATGATGATATTTTAGATTTAACATTCATGTCAGACGAGGCCTGGTTTCACTTGTCAGGCTATATTAACAGCCAAAATTACAGGATATGGGCTACAGAGAACCCTCATAATTTTATTGAGACTTCTTTACATCCAAAAAAAATTGGGGTCTGGGTGGCAATGTCTAGACGTCGCATAATTGGCCCTATTTTTTTCCACGAAAATATCAATGCGGAAAGATATCGCACTCAAATTTTGGAAGTGTTTATAAACCAATTACATGACGATGAATTGGAGCGCATCATACATTGGAATATCTAGAAGAGTATTTTGGTGACAGACTTATTAGTCGCGATCGTTGGCCATCACGATCACCTGACCGAACCCCTTTAGATTTTTATCTGTTTGGGCATTTAAAAAATAAGATACATCAAAATCGACTTCACAATTTGGAAGAACTACGAGCAGCCATAGAGCAGGAAATATCATCGTAATATCGATCAAAACCAATTACAGCGACTGTTTGACAAAATTAAGAGACGAATACATTTATGTCTTGAATCAAATGGAGGCCATTTCGAACATACATTATAATGTAATTGTTTTTTGCAATAAAATTATACAAAAAACGGAATCGTTTGCTTTTAAATATGTAGTGCTCAAATTTAAATATTTGTATTAATTCAAAAGCTATTTAAAATCATCTATATTTCATTCCATTTTTTATCACATTTACATTAATTTTCTGCTTAGAAAATCAATATGAAATTGATCTTTTTGATGATCTGTTGTCAATATTTTATCACCCATCCAAAATCTATTTGCTATGCTACTGGTTACGAATTCAAAACCAAATCGCCAACGTGACAAAAATTTAGCAAGGCGCGAAATTTAAACTGTCCTCTAACATTTAAAATCACTCAGTACGTTTGTAGAGCACGTCACCGAGTACACGATATTAGATTAAGTCATATTTGTATATGTATTATTATTATAACAAATAAAGCATATGACGGCGTATACCAGAAAGTGGTAGTCATTGGCAAAACGGCATAGGCATGTGCCGCTTGCGTTCGTCACCCTCGAATGCCAAGACGGATGTATGATTAGCGTTGTGATCACGTGAGTGACTGCTCCCCGAATATCGAAAATCTCCGACAGGTCATCCTCCAGTGGCCTCGATGATGTTGAGTTCCAGCACCAGGTCAGCGTGGTGGTCGATGGTGGAGTTGCATGCTGGCACGAAGATGGGTTTCTCCGATGAGCATTTCATCCAGACGGTGTCTGTGGATGAACGAAAAGAGTTAACAATGATCAATACGCTGATATTCTGATAGAGATGGTCGGATTTGTTGATACATAAAGGGTGTTTCTTATAGAGGTATAGAACTTTGAAATGGACTAAAACAAAGATAATTTTGTTAAATTGACATGAAATTTACTTTATTCGAAAGATAATCTTCTGGCATTATAATTTAAATATGACCGGCACAGCTGGCTCGGACGTAGTCTAATCTGGAGGTCCAATTTTCGATGACTTTTTCCAACATTTGTGGCCGTATATCGGCAACAACGCGGCGAATGTTGTCCTCCAAGAGGTCAAGTGTTAAATCGCACGATCTTGGAGGCCAATTCACGGGTCCGAAACGTGAAACTGTGCGGCTACCAAACGTTTCCTTCAATAAATCAATTTTGGCACGAGCTGTGTGACATGTTGCGCCGTCTTGTTGAAACCGCAGCTCCTGCACATCATGGTTGTTCAATTGATGAACGAAAAAGTCAGTAATCATGGCTCTATAGCGGTCACCATTGACTTTAACGTTTTGATCAGCATCGTTTTTAAAGAAGTACGGACCAATTATTCCACCAGCCCATCAAGCACAACAAACAGTCAGTTTTTCTGGATGTGACGCTGTCTCAACATACCCTTGAGGATTACCATCCCTCCAAATACGGCAGTTTTGTTTATTGACGTATCCATTCAAACAAAAGTGAGCTTCATCGCTAAACAAAATTCGCTTATGAAAATCGGGATCAATGGCAATCTTGTGCGCCCATTCACCGAATCAACGCCTTGCTAGGTGATCGTGTGACTTCAATTCTTGCACGAGTTGGATTTTGTAAGTACGCAAACCAAGACCTTCGCAAAATCTTCCATAAAGTGGATGGACACATATACAATTCCTGTGTACGATGGCGGATAAACTGATTCGGGTCTTCCTCTACGCTACGCTCTTCAGCAGCAATGACTTCTTCTGTACGCACTGTACGACGTCTCTGTGGATACGTATTATCATTTAGAGTAAACGTGGTGCGAAAACGTTCCGTAGTTAATCGAATTAATTGCTCTGATGGACGTAGTTGTTGACCGTTATGTTGACCGTAAAATGGACGTAGTGCGCGATACGTATTTCGAACAGAACCATAACATAAACATAAATCGCTCGACAGCTGACAAAATGGCCGCCAGTTAAAAAAGTGTTGCCAACTTAAAGTTTTATACCTCTATAAAAAACATCTTTACTATGATCAAGACATCTTTCAAATGCGTTAGTGAAATTATTAATGATTGCTATGGGGCGATAATTTTCAATATAACTAACACTTCCTTTTTTATGAATAGAAATTTAGTTGTCTTCCAGCAATTTGGAAAAACACAAGTTGTTAAAGATAGGTTCAATAGATGGGGTAATGGTTTAGCAAAAACATTTGCGCAATATCTAACTAGGAAGCTGGGTAAGTTGTCATCTCCCCCATTGTGTGTTTATTTTTTAACTGTTTCAATACACGGTAGACATTCCAATTCTTGAACTGACACCACACTTGATCAATTGATTACAGTTTAATGTTGCAGAATTTTACCGGTCAGAGTTGGAAGATTGTGTATAAACTGATTTAAAGAATTGTTCGAAGGCTTTCACAATTGAAGATGGTGCTATGAGTCTTTATTTTCAGGTTTGACAACGTTAGGAAAACCAGAAGACTTCTTTTTGGAATTAATAAATGTCCAAAACTGCTTGGGATCGTTTTTAATTTTGTTTTGTACATCGAGCGTGTAATTTTTATATAGTACAGACGACTCGGATTTTATTGTTCTGCGCAGCTCCCTATATCTATTGAAATCCACAATGTTATTCAACTTTTTATATTTTTGGTGAAAGTGAATCTTTCATTTAATGTTATTAATATGCTTTCATAAGTTCATTTAGAGTGTGGACCTTCTGTTGTAAGCTTGTGTATACATAATATGCCAAAAAAAAAAACAAATATCTGAGGCTTTACGAGGCCAAATAATTTTATTGTACAAACAAGGATTGTCACTAATAAAAATTGCTAAGACAATAAAATGTTCGCGTTGTGCAGTGCAAAACACAATTATCCGCTACCAAAGGACTGGAGAGTATCATAATCTACCCAAGAGCGGTAGAAAACGTGTAACGTGTAACGCGCTCCGGGATAGGCATAAACCCGCGATAGTGATTCCTGCAGAGCTCCACGGTCAACAAGACGCACCAATCTCCGTGCATACGGTAAGAAGAAGGTTAACTGCGGCGAATTTACGTGCCCGGAAACCGCGACACAAGCCTTTGCTGACTGAGCTACACCGCAAGCAACGCTTTACGTGGGCAAAGAAATACCGACATTGGACTGTAGATGACTGGGCCAAAGTACTTCGGTCCGATAAATCTAATATAGACGTAAGTGCTTAAAAATATTTCATTATCCTTGCAATATACATAATTGAACTCAGCGTCCCTGCTTTTCTCACCAAAATAAAAATATTCAAAAAGTTAACGTCCTTCGTTTATTCTGTGCAGGTGCACAGCGTTTCCGGAGCAAGTTATGTTCGGAGGAGGTCCGCCGAAGCATTTTCCCCACACTGTATTTTACCTACTATTAAACACGGCGGTGGAAGCATTATGATCTGGTGGTGTATGTCTGCACAAGGTGTAGGGGAAGTCCATGTGTGGGAGGGCCGCACGAATCGGGCACGCTACATCGGGATGTTGAAGAGGTTCTCGAACCATCAATTGTCAGATTTTATTATATGTATCAATAATCAATAAATCGCTGTAGTATTGCCCTGTAATCGTCCTTTCCTTCTGCAGATATTCGATGAGGATCGCAGCTTGGGAATTCCACAAAATGAGCGCCATGACCTTTACGGCCGATGGAACGGTCTTTGCTTTCTTAGGAACCTATTCGCCCGGAAAAGTCCACTGCTTCGACTGTTCCTTGGTCTCCGGTATGTAGTGGTGGATCCATGTCTCATCCACGGTTGGATTGCGTTGGATCCTGGCCAGACACTCCTCCGAAACGGTCACCCAATTTCGTTTTTGCTCCGGTGTGAGCAAACACAGCACCCATCGCGCCGAAAGCTTTTTCATACCCAAAATTTCGTGTAGGATATGGCCAAGGCCTTCTTCTGAAATATCTGAGATACCTGTTGCCTCTGCTATCTCTTTCACCTTCAATCGGCTAACACAACATCATTAATCTTGTCGACTATTTCATCGTTGGTAGCGGTAAAAACAATCACCAGTTCATGTATTACCTTTTATTTTTGTGCTTGCAAAAATTATGAGAAGATCCGAGAGATATAGAGAATATAAAGTTAGTAAGGGTTTCAACGTCAAGATGGAATCGATGACTTTAGATAATTTATGTGCTAACCTAAACAATGGGTCATTCAAAGATGTTCGGATAATACACTACCGAGCAGGTAATTTTATTCACATATTTAATTTCGACACACCAGGAGTGCTTTTGCATTATATTTAAACCTGGCCACCACAGACACTAGCATGCCAAATCTAGTGCTGATAACAAATTACGGTGAAACTGTAAGAACTTTATTTCACAACCAAGAAGAACGGTTATTCTTCTTACAGGAAATCCAACGGTATGTGTGGTATTAATAATTATTATATTAGTTGCTTAGTAAAAAATAGCCTGTTCCAGTGACAATTCTTCATCGAGTGAAAGTGCAAGGTCCACAGATTCGGAAAATTTATCGAATTAGAAAATGTAATTATTATAAATTATAGGTTAATTTTAATTTACATTGTATGTATAGGAAATATATTAAAGAATTATTAAATTGAAGGTCATTTTATTTGTATAAATGAGTTATAGAATTAAAAAAGAATCCTGAATAATTCGACAAAATAAATTAAAAACTATTGAGGGCGGTGAAAGGGAGGGTACCAATTAATTCCTATATTAGCTGCAGCAGTTTGGGGAGATTACATTGAAAAATAAAAAGTCTTAATTGTTCCAGCTTTCTTGTTTCGATATCGGACCGAGAATTTATGGCGCCTACCTTGTATTATGGCTAGTGAGTCAATGCTTTAAATAAATTTCTTAAGTCAATACGTTTATTGTTTATTTAAATCTCGTGTCGTTAAGGACACAACAGTAATAACACTAAACAAACCAATTTATTTACAATCTACATCGACACACTTATAGGTTCCGTGCCCGGATAACAGAAGAGGAGCAGACGACCTGATGCCGATCATACAGCAGTATGTCGCTGCTGGAACAGAAATTCACACCGTTGCCTGGAGGTCATACCGAGGTCTGATGGACTGCGGCACGGGGTACGACCATCGAGTGGTGAATCACTCAGATCCAGATCATCGTTTTGTTTGTAGGTGTTCACACGTAGAGGATTGCTACCAAACGTTTTTCACGGGAAAGTTTCGCAGACCACCTAGTAGAATGGTTATGGCGTAAAAGGGGTGTAGATACCTTTCAGAACCTACTAGATGCTGTTAGGCAGCAATAGCCACTGTAAAATTTCAAGTCGTCTTTTATCTTATTATTTTGCTTATAGCAGTATGTTGGTTTTTTCAATTGGGATTTTCTTTTTTGCCTAAAATCATACATTAATATGCATTGAACTTGAATATTTTATGTATCAAAATTTTGCACATCCTTAATTGAAAAATCCTATTTGCTCTCAGGGTATTAAGACCATGTTGCGATATTGTTTATTTTGCAGATTTATTTTCCATTCAATTATCTGAAAAATATTTTGCAGTATGTTATCTTATTTGTAAGATTATTTGTTAATTTAAGAATGCTTTATTATTTTAGAACTATGTTCCTGTTGCTATCAGCATGATTATTTCTACTTTTGAATCATTTATTATTTTAGAACTATTTTTATCTTTCCTTTTTTATATTCTTCGAACTAATAATTAGTTAATTGCCTCCAAAACCAAACTAATTCATTTATTTATTGTAACTTTTATGTATTTCGTATTCAATAATAAATAACCTTCACTAGAAAATTATTGTGTTTATTGTTTTTCTCCGTTTTCCCTGTTAACTGTTTTCTGTAATGAAAACCATAGGAAAATATTATGAGAACCCAAAAATAATGTAATACAGTTATAAAACAATACTAGTCTATTAACCTATATAGTACACAAAAATAAAATATATGGGATATTTATAGTAAATATTATACCAACAGATTATTTTCCAATATTGAAATCAAATTTTACTGCCCAGCTTTTACCATCCCTTTTTATAACTTTTAGTCCAAGCACAAGTAATAAATTAAATATCGTAAACTATAACTCATAAATCAATAACAATAACCTAGAAATAGTCCTTTTTAAATCGATTTTTAGGTACCTTCAACTAAACTTCTAAAAAAAAAAAGTGTCATTTTAGACACAGCAAAACATAAGCTTTCCGTTAGAATCTAATACAATCGTCAACTCGATGCCCTTATACAGAACTATAGCCCAAGTTCTTAACCACAAAAACTTCAAAACAATTTTTGCCGCTCACGAAGGCACCCACACCAACACACGCACACACAGGCAGGTTAATGAGAATATTAAATTACCTTGAGGTGCCCGTATCCCTCCTCCGCAAGCCAATCGTAGGGCAACGATTATCGTTATTTGGCAAAATCCACTCCTTACTAATGAGCAGCAGGGTCCGCGCCACGATCGCTCAACCGGATGACCTCGGTGGTATTTCCTCTTGCTAAATACTGATTTGTCTATCTCAATTTTTGGGGGGCCTTTATATATGCAGCTAGCAGGATCTCCCGGCAAAAGGAGCCCCAATCGACGGCAGTCTGTACAGACATTTCCCTTTCCAAGGCCATCGTCGACAATTTCGATCTAGCGAAGAAGGCCACTGCAAAAATCCATCTGCTCCGCATACTTCTTTGCCTTCTGCTTCTGCAACGACATCCTCTCTTTGCATATCCATAGAAAGCCATCCCTGTTGCATTATTAGAAAAAAACATTAGCAGAAATAATACAAAATAAGCGGATAATGGACATCTTTGCATTCCTGCATATCATAAGAGCATTTTGACGAAAGGGGCACGTTATCTCGTTTGGAATTAAACGCAAAGTGTAGGCAAATAGTGGGCAGATATATAAGAACTAGAACTATATACAAACCTTTACCAAAGAGAGATAAAACAATGATCCCGATACCAAATCAAAAATAAGAAAATGTAACACAAAAATAAAATTACGAAATATTACCTGGAGATTCTATCTTTACATGAGTACAATAAATTGCTACAATAACTCTTGGAAATGATCCGATACTATCAACTCTGACAGTTTTTTGTTCTTCAATTCTAGAAAATGTCATAAATCTTTTACTTAATCTAACAATAATTTGTGATACATGCTTTATTATTATACAAATCATTGAAATGTGCATACCAACAAAGTCTGCAATTGCTTGTAAGTGGTCTCCTATAGAATAGAATTGCAAATCCAGCAATAACTGATTTATTGGAGAAATGGTTATTCTTACAAAAAAAAAACATTTTGTGAAATACTTAGGTACACAACTCATCCACTTACATATTAAATTAAAAAAAAATTAAAACTTCAACGCACAATTCCTAGATAATTGAAATCGAGGTATGAAACTTACATTGTCGAAATTCTCAAAATGATTTTGTCCAACGTACAATTGCCCAGTTAGATCATATTCTACAGATTCCAGTATATCTAATTCACAGTCTTCTATTATATTATCAACTTCCTGTATTAATTCCATTTTTATTTAAATTGGTTCTATATTTTAATGGAAATTATTTTTCCTTAGCCGACGCGCTTACTTACGAATAAAGTTAGGTTATAGCTATAGGAGCAGGGTTATTCATGTCGAGGCATGTTTTGTAGGACAAGTTTCAGACCCATCTAGCGACAGAGCATCGTAAACAGTCAAACTTAAATAGTTTTATATTTTGTACTTGGCAATTAGTAATCCATTTTCTTTTAGTTGTAATCACAAATTACAATAAAATCCAATTGAACACGTGGATAATCGTTTTCATAGAATTCTATCCATAGTTTGTGATGGCAACTAAAAGAAATGGCAATATAAAAAATTTTCTACAGAGATACTTATGCATAAAACAACTATAGTGTATTGTGTAATATACTATGTACAACAAACTAATAATGTTTTCAAATTTCTTTTTCTGTATTTTATAGCTGCTTCTAGCGCTCTATCAGAGAAAGATGTAATTTCTTCCAATATCAAACCATTTATTTAGCTTATACGAGGGCGAACTGAAGATTTTCCGGAATCGATAAGAAAAACCGGTATTGGTGTGGTTTTTTATTTTTATTTTTCGATGTACCCTTCTTGAAGATGAATATACTTTTTCAAACGGCGCTCCAGTCTCTTTAAGCCGTCCGAAAAGTATCACTGCGTGATTCGTCATATGTGCTAGTGCGGCCAGGATTGAATTCGCTCACCGAGAAGCTGATGGACGAAAATGATGGAGTACATCCGCACACTAACGGCAACCTCTAGCAAAATACTTTGAATTTCCGTGGCCGTTTTCCCACCCATCCAGAAGTATCTTAACACTGCACGAAATTCGATCTTATCCAATTTTTGCGAAATCGCCTGACTTGCTACTCAAAACATACTCTAACAACAACTATTGACAGTGGACGTCTGAAATTTTGACAATTGCCATAAAAACGGTTGCCCTTGCCGACCAATGAATACATTTCAAATTTCGTGCGCCGATTCCGGAAACATTTCAAGTTGCCTCGTATCTTAATAAAACTATTCACTAAAACCTCATGTTTGAGACATTTTACCATTGCACACGTTCAGAAACTGAGTAACACATATAAATTTCTGATGTAAATTCATAATCACATTATGTTGACAATTCCAAGATATTAATTCACCATAACCAAATGTCCTTTATTATGCCATTATGTGTAGGGATTACATGGCCACATGATAAATACTTTTAGTTTTATGTAAGCGAGATTTCTACAATTCATTTACTTGGTGGACTATGTCATTACACCCAAAAACAGAGCATTTACGTATGTGCCTCGGTTCCCTAATGCCAATACCTTCAACGAGTTTATCTCAATAAAGCATTGCATATAAATACCAACCAAATAGAATCACCGATTACATACTCACCTTATTTATTCCTTTTTTATTTACTCTTGTTGCATATATTAGCTCTCTACCATTTATAGATATACATATGTATAACCTAAAACTACCACACATAAATATTTCAATTTTAGCTCTTTACCCAAAAACCAAATTTCTTACCATGACACACATATAATCTATTTGCACGCAAAACAATATATACAAATACAGTAAAATAATAAAAAAAAAACATAAGCGAAAAGCTGGAATAAGCCATAAATATCTACCGAAAAACAATTACAAACGAAACTGCAAAGCTTAACAAGTACTGTAGGAATCCGTTAATAGGGCAAGGTCAAACTCTGTTTTAGTACGAGCGCCACTTACTGGGAGCAGCAGTATCGCATCAAACTTTACTATATTTACGGCCTCCTCTTGCCTCTCCTTCCTTATAATTGTCGGCCGTCTTTGCAATTATAACGTGAAAACAATATAAAAGGCAGTAGATTCCAGTTGGAGTACACTTGTCTCGTGTGCTTTTGAACTGTGAAATTTATATTATATTGATTCGTATAAGTATGTGCGCGTGTGTTATGTATTGTAGAAATACTTGAAAAACAACGATGCTTCATAGATTGCCTTATAAGGACGAAGAAGTAAGTAATCTATTATTTTTACATAATAAATATCATAGAAAAAAGGTATATCACATAATTATGATAAACTACACATTAGTTTACACTGCAATTCTGTAGTTCAATATCATAACTGTTATTTGTTTCAAGGTGAATTATAAGACCTTTGAATTACACTAAACCATATATCCAGTTGTAGTTAATAAGACAGAAATTAAAAGGGCTTGGTACTACACAAAATATAATATGTTGTAGGTGTACAACAAATGAATAACTCGAATTAGGAAAACCGAATTACATAGAGTGGATCCAGTAGAGGTTTATAAGAAGGGCTGGCTGTGTCACAACCATCCCAGTCATTACTCAAGGTTACTTCTAGAGTATGTGGGCCAAAGAACTCTTGTCACATGCAGTATTCCTACCATTGATTTACCCGGTAAGATTAGTATATATACTTTTCAATAAAAATGAGAACAAATGACCAATAATCAAAATACTTGTAATCAAAAACACATTGAGAAATTACTATGTACCCAATAAATATCATAAGCAAAAGCAATACTACTATTTTTATAATAACCTTTATTGTTAAAGATTTTTAAGGAATCATTTTTATTGACCATTATCTCTAATATAATTCCAAATAATTGAATTACCTTCATAGTTGAAGTAAATGCTATCTGCAAGTTTTGAAAACACATCGTACTACTTGCAGCTTTCAATGAAGATCTAACTTTGAAAAATTCAATTCTGAGCAGGGAACAATGTAGTGCGTCTGAAACCCCTAATCAACATGTTTTCCTCGATATTGTGACATAAAGATTTGTTAAAGGCTAATTCATTGTAAGTGGTATATTTAAGATTGTTATACTTCTTGGAGCAAAGAAACTGTGTTACTTAAAAGAGAAATACAATTATATCTTTTTTAGTTATTTCTCGACTTGGGCCGAAATTTACTCTAATACAGAATATGTTATAACTAGAGACCGGATTATATGCAAAGTGCATATATTTTATTTATTATATTTTACGCCCATATGTAGATGTATTACACTGATTAAAGTTAATTAGGGTTAATTAACTATAATCAGAATAAAATAAAATATATGCAAATGACGATTGCAAGGACTGTGTGGATATACAATTCACAGGTATAGCAGTAAACTCCACTCACACAAATTTATTAATTATGCGGAACGCAACGTTTCGTGAGCACGTGGGCTCTCATTGTCAACCGTGTTACCGACTGAAAGTAGAAACTGTATCACACATGCAAATTATTTTCTACGCAGGCTCTAAAATTTCTAAAACATATGACTATTTACAATCTACTCGGTGGTCTAATATCTGGTATGTGTGTATTTTCGGGAAAGGATGGAACGAAAGTGAACCGTATCTGTAACAGTGTGCAATTAGGCGTGGTTCTCTGTTCAATAAGTTTCCGTTCTTTTTCATACATATCGTTTCGTACGCGTCTAATTCTCTATACGAGTTCACGTTTTTAAGTAGTGTCAGATTTTTTAAATCAATCTTATGTCCGGATTTTACCATATGCTCTGCTACGCTTGATAGATCTGGTTTGTCGAAACGATAGTGTCTAATATGTTCTTTGAACCTCGTTTCGATACTCCTTTTTGTTTGTCCAATATAAACTCTCTCTACGAGAATTAAAGAAAAACCCCCCTACCGTCAATGATTAGAATTACTAAAGATACTATTAAGGACTGTCCCAACTTAATCACTAATAACCTGAAATTCAAAATAACAAGTTCAAACCCTACCATTCCAAAAATGTATTGTCTTCCAATAATTCACAAACCAGGTAACTCCATGAGACCTATAGTATCCGGCATTGATTCTCCAACATACAAATTGTCCAAATGGCTAGTGAATATAAGAACTTGCCCCATAAAGTAGATAACCTATGTGTAGAAAACTCCGTAGATTTTGTAAATAAAATTGGAAAGACTGAATTAACAGATGGGCGTACCAATTTCAGAAACTCTGGAGTATTTGGTTGAATTTTGAAATTAAGTAACGTAGATGACGTGAAAACCGTCGAATATAAAAGGTTAACAAAATTATGTATGTCACAAAATTGTTTTCGAACAGGTGCTTCACGGCGATGGGTAATCCTTTATCCCCTTTTATTGCGAACCTTTTCATGAGCGAATTTGAAACGAACCTGAAAAAGAAACCAAATATTTCCCGAGAATTTGGCTTAGGTACGTAGATGATATTTTCGCGGTATTTGATACCAACAAAGGAAACATACAAGATTTTCTAGCAGAACTGAACTCATAATTTACCACGATCAAGTTTACTATTGAAGAAGAAGTGAACAATCGCCTTCTGTTTCTAGATACTCTAGTCATACGCAATAATAATAAATTAGAAATAGACATCTACAGAAAAGAAACTAATTCCAAGAGATTCATCACGTTTCATTCGCACCATTGCGAACAACAAAAAATGTCCGCGATTAGTTTTCTGGTCAATAGACTCGTCAGATTTCCGCTAAACAAGAGCAGGTACGACAAAGAATTAAAGTATATCAAAGATGTAGCGAGGTACAATGGTTTCTCTTCTATCGATGTCGACCGTATTTTAAGGAAGGTCCAATACAAACAACACATCAGAAATTCCACGACTTTGACATCAACAAACACCGGTAATAAGAAATTTATAACTTCCTTTTCACCCATCAGTAAAAGGGTTACTTAAAATTTTCCGACAACTAAATATGAACGTGTCTTTTGTGTCAAAAAACAACTTAAAGAATCTCTTAGGGAATCCCAAAGATAAATCGGAGATGATAAAAAGGTCTGCAATATACCAAATCGCATGCAATGATTGTGATAAAGTTTATACTGGACAAACAAAAAGGAGTATCGAAACGAGGTTCAAAGAACATATTAGACACTATTGTTTCGACAAACCAGATCTATCAAGCGTAGCAGAGCATATGGTAAAATCCGGACATGAGATTGATATAAAAAATCTGATACTACTTAAAAACGTGAACTCGTATAGAGAATTAGACGCGTACGAAACGATATGTATGAAAAAGAACGGAAAGTTATTGAACAGAGAACCACCCCCAATTGCACACTCGAGTTTGATGGATTTATTACCATAGGTCCTGTTAAAGATACGGTTCGCTTTCGGTTGACAATGAGAGCCCACGTGCTCTCGAAACGCTGCGTTCCGCATAATTAATAAATTTGTGTGAGTGGGAGTTTACTGCTACACCTGTGAAAAATATATGCACTTTGTATATAATCCGGTCTCTGACCAAACAGTCATTCATTCCTACAATTGAAGGACCAATTGAAATATTTTACCTGTTGGAAGTACAATCTATGAGATTTATCTATACAAATGAAAATTGAAAAGAGATCCATGGTATATTAATCTGCAATCCTTTCAGGTGTATTTTGATGCAGCAGAAGACTACTGTCGATCCTTTCCCCTCAGATATGAATATAAATTTAATTAACATATATTAAGGAAAGTAATTCTTGTAATTAATAACAGAAGAAACAACGGCAGGTACTTCAGGAATTCTAAATCGGCAGTCCCTTGTAGAATTATGTCAGCCAGGTAATAACTCTAATTACATTTATTCTAGAGAATACACATAATTGTATACTTTAATTACTCACAGCATATGATCTACTGGAAATTATTGGATATTTTTGCTATTAGCTTTGATTTTTATTAGTAACGTACATAATTTTTAATTTGTTGTTATTTCTATATATATTGATATATTTACATTTTTTTTTACTTTTGTTTTACTATTTTAATTTAACTTTTATTTTTGTTACTTGGTTCCTTTATATATTTTAAATTGTTGCTGTTTGGTTTATGCTTTTATGTAAACCAAATTGTAAATATAGTTTCTAATAAAATTATTTTTACACAATGTTTTGTTTTTTTTCGATATTGTAAATGCGGCAACTTAGCTATTAGAATTGTGATATTTATTCTGTATTCTTTGAAATATGCTTGTAATCAGTAGAGTATATCGTTATATTTTATATATGTCTTATTTGATACATATCTTTTTGATTGCAAGCTTATTTTAAAGAATACAAAAACTGGATATTTAATTAATATATTATTTACGATTTTGAAATCCCGCCCATAATGGGAGTCATTTCTCGACAGCACTCAAACTTGTCACCAATCGGTAATAGAGGAGTTTCCCCCGCTTGTAACAGATGCAGGAACCGGTTCCGATTAATTCCTCTATTTTCCAATTGCTCGTGGCACCATCGCCTACAAATTCAAGTAATATCTCCTAAAGTTTATGAAAATACATCTAGGCGGGCTGGAGAGTGTCGGGGGTGTGGTCTAATTGAAGCTACCCAATCAGACACGGCACAAGGAAGCATCCCCTTCCGCCGACATACAAACGCGTAAGTGCTATTAGTACGCGGTTGATATCCTTTGTTTTGAGTTTGTAAGTGCTTTCAAGGGTATTTTACTTAATTAGAAGTTTCAGGCGTCGATAGTGGGATATTAAGGTATGAATAATTCCTTGGTCAATTAGCTGTATCACGGAGGTGGAATTCGGTGGTAGTAACTCCAGACGAACATGTTTAATATCGCTTATACGGGGATGAGCTGGATAGTTGTCCGACCAATAATAAAATTTTTCTTTTCTGTTAATTCTTTATCCCAAATTCGGCGATTACCAACATAAGTACAAGGCAGCTTGTTAATATGTTTGAAACACAGTTAATATCTGCTTCGATTGTTTGCCCCCGACGCATTTTTTACCGTTAGATTTTAGTGTACGATTAGGTGTAAATTTGTGGAACAAGCCCGTTTCGTTAGCATTAAAGATGCCATTTATGTGATAATCTTTCATAAAATCAGTTAGGGTCGACCACAGCCACACCTTACATTACTCCAAATTTACATTTGTACTTTCACCATGAATGTAACTAGCATTTATGTTATGACGTTTTTTAGAACAGTGTAACCAACCTGCTGCGCACTTAACTTCACTGTCGTTGAATAATCTAGCAAAATTTTCTGCTTTAGTTTGAGGAATAGGACCCGGCAATTAGTATATTATTGGTTCGATGATACTCAAACCATCGTAGTGAAGCTTCATCAACTCTTCCTCGAACTGGTTTACGCAATCGCTTGACGTTTTCTTTTGTCAGTTCTAATGCGAGAATTTTATCTTTATTTTCATTATGGCAAGGACTGTGTGGTTGTAGAATTCACAGCTACAGCAGTAAACTCCACTCACACAAATTTATTAATTAGACGGAACACGCGGCGTTTCGAGAGCACGTGGACTCTCATTGTCAACCGTGTTACCGACTGAATGTAAAAAACTGCATCACACATGCAAATTATTTTCTACGCAGGCTCTAAAATTTCTAAAACGTAATAGTCATATGTCTATTCATCTATCAATCTATTAGGTGGACTAATATCTGGTGTGTCTATTTTCGGGAAAGGTTGGACCGACAGCGAATCGTATCTTTAACAGAGCCTATGGTAATAAATCAATCAGACTCGAGTGTGCAATTGGGGGTGGTTCTCTGTTCAATAAGTTACCGTGCTTTTTCATAAATATCGTTTTGTACGCGTCTAATTCTCTATACGAGTTCACGTTTTTAAGAAGTTTAAGATTTTTTAAATCAATTTTATGTCCGGATCTTATGCTCTTCCGGTTTATCGAAACGAAAGTGACTAATATGTTCCATGAACCTCGTTTCGATACTCCTTTTTGTTTGTCCACTATAAAGTTTATCTCAATCATTGCATGCGATTTGGTAAATTCCAGACCTTTTCAGCATCTCCGGTTTATCTTTGGGATTGCCTAAGAGATTCATTAAGTTTTTTATTGATACACAAAAGACACGTTCATATTTAGTTGTCGGAAAATTTTGCTTAACAATTTTACTGTTGGTGTAGGGAAAGTGTTAATTTCAAAAATTCTACTAATTACTCCAAAGTTTCTGATATTGGTACGCTTGGAAAAAGTGAACAAACGTCGAATGATATAAGGATTTCACCATTCTTTAATTCAATCTTTTCAATTTTATTTACAAAATCTAAGGAGTATAATACACTTTGGCCATCTACTTTGCGGGGCAAGTTCTTATATTCATTCACTAGCCATTTGGACAATTTGTATGTTGCGAAATCAATGCCGGATACTATAGGTCTCATGGAATTACCTGGTTTGTAAATTTTTGGTAGACAATACATTTTTGGAATGGTAGGGTTTGATTGATTACGTTGAAGCAGTACTTAATAGTATCTTTAGTGATTCTAATAATTGACGGTAGGGGGGGTTATCTTTAATTCTCCGTACGGTCCTGAGGCTAACATAGTGTTGACGCGATTGTAATAATACGGTTTGTCCCAAATTACTATTTTATTTCCTTTATCTGCTTTAAGGTAAAATGAATTTTTATTTCTGAGACGTTTAATAATTTCTAGATTCTTCCTGTCTTGTCCGCAATTTTTACGATTTTCCAAATTTCTTGAGATCTGAATTCTGCACGCGTTACTGACGAAGTCTATCGTAGCTACGTCCTAGTTCCTAATGTTTGTTTCTATTGATGCGATTGATTCCTCGACGGGTGATTTCGGACCGCGAATGCTATATTTTAATTCTTCATTTAGGAGGTTCATTTCGTCTTTATTAAGGTCTCAGAACAATAGTTGCATACGAGTGGTGTTCTCTCCATGACGTTAGCATTTTCCTTATTTGACATTTTTGAGCGGAGTTGCCTAAATTTTGTGACAATTACCATTTTTAATTTAAATTTCCTTTTAACTCGTTCGATGTTACGTCTTTGGAAATCACACTATTTTTGAAAATTGTTTCGTCTAAATTATTTTTGAAAAAGAACAGAGAACCACCCCTAATTGCACACTGTTAGAGATACGGTTCGCTTTCGTTCCATCCTTTCCCGAAAATGCACCCATACCAGATATTAGACCATCTAGTAGATTGTAAACAGTCATATGTTTAAGGAATTTTAGAGCCTCCGTAGAAAATAATTTGCATGTGCGATACAGCTTTTTACATTCAGTCGGTAACACGGTTGACAATGAGAGTCCACGTGCTCTCGAAACGCTACGTGTTCCGCCTAATTAATAAATTTGTATGAGTGGAGTTTACTGCTATACCTGTGAATTAAGACATTCAGCACGACAAATATCAAATTTTTTACCACTTTGAATTTCTTTAATTATAGTTTTCTCTTCAACTGATAATACTTTAACCCAGTCGCTCAGTGGAAGTATTCATTTTTAATACATAAATCTTTTTTTAACAAGATTTTGGTATGTAATAACAGAGGTACGTAACATTAGAACAAAAATACATTATATCAAACTAGTCTTTGCCAGGACCAAGGAAAATATACGCTATATCGGAAAGTACGTTATATAAGAGGTTTCTTGTAAATGTGAACTCTACTGTATTTCAATGTAATTAATTGTAATAATAATTTATTACTTCTTGACAAATAAGCATTAGCAAGTGTGGATGACGAATGAGGCATGTTGTTTCTGTTAGGGATGTCTTTCTGCGCGGCAAACTTTAAAAACGCTCGTACGTAAACTCCAAAACAGCTGTTATTATTGTAACAGGAACATCCATGACCTTCTCAGGTATCATATTACGCAAAACTAATGCTACCATTTAAAACAAAGTCTCAATATGACATTCGGTTTGAGAATGCAGCTGTTACACCGGACTTATTTGGTTCTAGATAGTCGATAGTATTAGATACAATTGTACTACTATATGAAATTTCAAGACCCTAAGTTGGATCCGTTTTCAAAAGCTTATCATTGTCTTCCAACTTTCCGCAAACTCCTGTATATCGGTATTTGTAATCTCTGGGGAATTACCGTTCACATTTCTTTTAGCATACTATAACGCAAGAGTGAGAAAGCTTTGTCTGCACTTCTTTGGCGGGTTTTTCGTAATATCACGTGTTTCTCCCAACAAGTGTCTGCTTTAATCGTGCTACAACGTACTATTCATTCTATTTGCCTATTCTGCTTTTAATAGTTTCATAGTTTCCTATAGATTATTGAGCTATAAGAATGTTTGCACACATCATCCTCACAGAGCGATATTGAAAAGTCTCTACATTGCTTGTGCCATTGGGGACCTTCTAATGTTCCGTTGATAGAGGTTCATCTATTTTCTTTCTAATAATGTCGTTTGTCTTATACACAATAGCCTTAAACCCCTATATATCGGTACTTATAATCTCTTACGAATTGCGCTTATATTTTGTTTGTGCATACAATAAGGCAACAGTGAGGAAGCTTTGTCTGCACTTGTTAGGCCCCTTTGTCATAATAGCACGTGTTTCTCCCAACAAGTGTCTACTTTTATCCTACTGTGACGTAATGTTGATCCCCTTCACGGTCTTTCGTTGGCCTATTCTATTTAATAAATTTAAGTACACGGCTCTTATGGAATATCCTCTTTCTCTATCGACGGAGAGATACACGTGCATGAGTAAAAATATATTAAATAAATGAAAATTAAAACGTTTAATTTAAATTTTGCTTTCATCTATGTGACCTCTTGATTTAATAATTGCAGCACACAATCGAGGCATTCTCGCAATAAGTTTTGCCAGCATTTCTTCTGTTATTGAGCTCCAACTCGATTGCAATTTGTTCCACACGTCAGTAGCTGATGTCGGTGCCGATTTCCGTACTTCCCTATCTAGTTCTTCCCCGTAGTAACTCGATTGGATTCAAGTCGGGGCTCTGGGGAGGCCATTCCATAATTTCGAGAGTTCGTGCCTCTAAATGGCGTAAATAGTCTTTCCATAATTTAGAGGAATGTTTTGGGTCATTATCTTACTGGAAGATAAAATTTTAACCCAAAAGTCTAATTGGTATTGCTATAATTCTCCAAAATTTCGCGGTAGCCTTCTTTTTTTAATATACCGTCAATTTTCACAATTTCCCCTACACTAGTGCCAGCAAAACAGCCCCAAATGATGATAGAACCTCCACCATGCTTCACGGTAGCGGCAATACACTCTTCTCTGGCACGTTCACCCACAGATCTTACGAATATGCGTCTTCGGGTTCCGAACAGCTCAAATTTGGACTCATCCGTCCATAGGACGTTGTTCCACTCTTCTATGGTCCAGTGTTGGTGTTCACGACCCCATTTAAGTCGCCTTTGCTTGTTTTGTTTGCGTAGTAATGGCGTTTTCATCGCAATACGTCCATGGAGCCCGGCTTTCTGTAGGCGACGTTTTACTGTAGCAACACTGACTAGTTTTTGGCGACCAACATTTAATTCTGCGGGGATTTCCGGGGCTGTTTTGCGTCTATTTAACTTGCTGATAACTACTATTCTGCGATCATCTGCAGATGTTGTCGCTTTTGGCCTTCCACTCCGTATTTTATTAAGAAAACTGCCAGTTTGCCGATATTGTTTTATGTTATAGTCAACCGTAACGTGGTGTATTTTCAATTTTTTTGGCAATTTGTCGATTACTTATGCCACTTTTATGGTAAGCTATTATAAGCGCACGTGTTTCCGTACTAATTTCTCTTCGCGGAGGTATTTTAAAAAATTGTCACGATATTTCGCTCACGACGTGAATGGAGTAATCACTATAATCTTCAAGGAAGGTAATTTAAACATTATTACCTACAATCTAACAGATGACTAAATTTACCCAGTAAATTCAGAGGGATTGTTATTGTAATTGCACCGCAATAAACAGTTTATGGTAATCCAACCAAGTGCAGGTAAATGATAGTAAACCTTATGCGATATAATGGGTGTTTATCTTCTGAACTACATTTTAAATACGTATTTCATTTTATTATAATGTTTTTTTGGTAAACATAATACTATATGAATAATCCATGAAAACAGGTGCCTAAACACTTTTGAGCGGTAGTGTACATATATGCATCGATTTTTGAGCGCATACGCATAAACCAGGGGCATATATGCAAAACAATGCGACAATATGCAAAATTTTTACATCAAATTAATAGGAGCTGAAATTTAAACATTAACTTTATTGCAAAAAAATTTTTTTACGACATATTTCTTAACCAATTTATAATTAAATGTTTCTCAAAATATTGTGTAAATGAAAGTTTTGTCTTCTATCAGAGTAGAGGTCTCGAAATGGAAAAGCTTCTTTCAACATCCACAGATTAAATTGGTGCATTTTTTAACTTTGCAATACATTCTAAACTAAAAATAAAAGTCGAAATCGTTTACTGTTTCACCTTCCAGAATTTTCATAACTTTCTTCAATTTCAAATACCCCGCATTTTTATTTATCACTTTTTTAAATTTATCATATACAGAATTACCTATTATACCCTTAACCTTCTTACATAGCATATCAAATTCGTCTACTATTTCGACCGATTCCGAGAGCGACATTACTTGCGTTTCTAGTTTACGAATGGAACTTGAAACAAAGCTATAATTTGACTTTATATACAATAGCTTTTGTAGCAATTCTGTTGATGTTACTATCTTTTTACAGTTTTCTAGAGCAATGCAGTCAGCAGTTCAAGAATTACATTTTTTATTCCTTCAAAATCATCGGCGTAATAAATTGTAACGTCTAGCGAAGTACCCCATCTCATAATAATCCGTTCAGGAGGCAACTTAACACCGGGAAGTCGCTCCTTCTAAAATTGGATTCGTAAAGGTGCTTTTAGAAGTACTTTTTTAACATTGCTAATTAAATCATTAATCCTAGGAAATTGATTCCTAATGTCTTTGGCTATACGATTGTACTCATGAGCTAAACAAGTGCTATGAATAACGTTACTACAATAAACGTTTTAATTTTGCGCGGCTTTTATCGTGTATGGTGCAGCGTCGGACAACATTCGTAAAATGTTTTCATAAGGTATACTTCCAGGTAACAGGAAATTTGATAAACCTTCGCGAACGAATTAAGCAATTGTCAGATTATTTGTTTTTTGAAGTTCTTTACAATGAATTAAATATGATTTACTTATAATATCTTCATGAAGAATTACCATTAACAAATGGGCAATATAACGGCCACACTTATCCGTACTCTCATCTACCATGATATAAATAAAATTATTCCCTAGCGATTATTGAAGTTCAGCCATTGTTTGCTGGTAACAGGATGTGACATAATTTTTTCGTAAGGTACTTTGATCGGGTGTACTATGTTTGCAATATTTTTGCAGAAATGATTTCAAATTGACATTGTTTAATCTTGCTACGAAATTAATGTGTTGCACAAATCCGTATTATATTCTTCTTGCTCTGAGTTTCGTGAAGTTGATGCTACACATTGTTATATACAGCTGTGGCCATATGTATTCGCCACTCTCGTTTTGAACGTGTTACATGAATATTATTGTATTTCTAAGAAGCAGGGTCGATGACGGGCTTAACTAGGGTCCTGGTAATGAGGGTTTAATGGTTTATTGTAGGCCATTCTGAGTAAATTAGAAAATAGACGTAAAATTGTCATTTCTGAATATTTCTTCAGTCTTTCTTAACAGTTGTAAAAGTAAGGTTGAGCTAGTTGGAGTGAAGATATTGTGTCTGCGATTTTGTCTGTGTAATACGATAGTATACAGTAAAAAGTAATGCCGAAAACACGCGCATTTACGGAGGTAGAGCGAGGACAAATTGTGGTGTTAGAAAAGCAAGGGTTGTCGGTGTCTGCTATTGCCCGACAAGTGAAATGTGCGCGATCGACAGTTAGAATGACGATAAAACGATACAGAGAGAGAGTGGATCTTTGACAAGCAAACCGAAAACTGGTCGAAAAAGGAAGACAACTAGCAGAGATGAGCGAGTCTTAGAGCGGAGGTCTGCGAGACCGGAAAAAAGGGTCTAAACAGGTTTTCAGTGAGCTTTTCCGGCTACATAATGTTGCTATTTCTCCTCGTACGGTTAGAAGACGCCTTTGTGAATTAAATTTAGGTGGATACAAAGCTCGACATAAACCACGGTTGTCTCCGCAACAACAGAGAAGGAGACTGCTGTGGGCTAAAAGTCACCGCGACAGGACTATTGACAATTGGGTGAATGTTATGTGGACGGATGAGTCAAATATTGAGGTAAGTAATACATAATTATTGTCTTTGCGGTATTTTGTATTCAATTCCTGGTATCTACAGTGTTTTTATTCTTTTTAATGGGTTCCAGAATGTAACAGTATTCATGTTTTTGTTGGTAGCTTTGTGGTAAACCTGGGCCTAAACACGTGCGACGCGGGCGAGAAGAGAGGCCTTCCATCCAGGCTGTATAATCCCGACTGTCAAGTTTGGGGGTGGTAGCATAATGGTTTGGGGTTCGATGAATGCAACAGGCGTCGGAGAACTGTTCGTCAGCGAGGGCCGAATGAACAGTCGGACGTACATCGACATGTTGGAGGAAGTTCTGGAACCGTGTACGTTAAAATTCGATAATGATGCGCCAGAGTATTACTTCCAACAAGATAATGCACCGTGCCATAAATCTCGCGAAGTAATGCGCTGGTTCGAGGAAAATAACGTGCGGGTCCTGGAATGGCCGGCACAATCCCCGGACATATCGCCAATTGAGCATTTATTGTCCATTTTAAAGCGAAAAAAAAAGCAAAAACATTCGATGAATAAAATGGGAATAAAATCACCCCCGAACAGTGCTACAACTTTGTGAGCAGTATGCCCCGACGAATTCGTGCGGTGATAAAAGCCCAGGGAGCAGCTACCAAATATTAAGCAATATCTGTATACACTCTCAATGAAACATTTTCATCGATCAATTTTCTTTTATTTCTTATATATTCGTCGGAATAAAAAACAATAAAGGGTGGCGAATACATATGGCCACAGCTGTAGATTACTGTACACATACGGATCGCTTTAGTTTTTCACATTTTTCAATATGCGATGGAGTTTTAGCGTGTTGATCAATCAGGTATTTTTTCTCACAAGTCACTTACAACAACGATTGTCATTTTATATCAAAAGTTAAAGAATTTAAAAACAATTGTAAAGCTTTTAGTAAAATTAAACTTACCAGTTTACTGCAGGCTCTACAAAGTATTTTGTCGCCATCCTTTACCAGTTCAGGGTACGGCTTAATACGTAAAGAAATTTTGTTCGCTATACTCATTGTATGTATGCACAGTATCTAAAAACGTAACAGAATTACATGCTATTTCGCTGAGAGATATTCAATGAATGAATAGTTTATTTGGGAATTAATAATAATAAAACGTATTTACCACATCCCTTGTGCTAGGCGAAATTAAACACGTGCAGCTCTTGGAAAAAAGTATAAGAGAAACCAATGTAAAAGATTTATCGTTCTGAGAATTGTGCGTTGTCGATCTACATTAGGAATTACTAGGAATTTTTTACTAATAGAAAGGATAAGAAAAAGCTTAAATATGTAATATCCTAAACATGCAATCACTAATTAGAGCTAATTAACTTTAATTAGTGTAATACGTGTACATATAGATTATAATTAAAGATATGCAAAAAATGAAATAAATGCACATTGCATATAATCCGGTCTCTAATTATTACTGTGCATCTTTTCATTATTTTATAAATAATAGTGCATTTTGACAGTATATACATAATATTTGGTTATATTGTTTTATAACATACTCGTTTTTCAACGTACTACTTTGTGTGGTCCTCACGAGTACGTTAGAAGCGAGTTTGACTATACAATTCCCTATGAATGCCAGAATCAAACATGCTAATTTTGCTTTCTAATCTCAAGCTCCCTGTTTATGCAAAAAAAGGGATTCGCCTGTTTGGTGGGCCAGTGATTGCCCTGATAAAGTAGACCAAACAAAACAAGTTCTACATCCTTTCAAAAATAGCAGAACTTTGGAAAACTATTTTTAAATGTCGACAATCTTATGCTTACGGAAATACAAAGATTTTTATAACAGGAGAAAAGCTTACCTCATCTTTTGGAACACAATCAAAATATTCCAAAAAACATATGTAAAACAACAGAATCCAATGATGAAACATGGATTACAGAATTATTAATTAACCTCACCCCTGATCTTTGTTAACGTACTATTTTGTATGGTCCTGACGAGTACGTTATAAGCGAATTTTACCTGTGATTATTAAATCAATAGGCTTATATTAGGTTAAACTTCAAAATTAATTTTATTCATAAAGATATAAATTTATTGAACAGGGAAATTACTTTAACCTTTTCCTTTTAATAAAATAAAATAATGGAAGAGAATATTCTATGTTGAAGCAGGAACTGTAACGTAAATTAAGCAGTAGCAATAAAATTGATACAAATTACCTGGTCGAGGTTAACTATCCTTCGTAGTTGATAAAAATTCCACCACGTTGACTGGCTCCTAAGATGGTGGCTGCTAGTTTGAATGTTAACGTTTTAAGGAAAGTTGGAATTTTCCGGGACAAATCATCTCTAGTAACTTCTGACATAAATTTCTCTATTCTCAGTAATTCAGTTGGAGAATATTAGTATCTCATCCAAGTAATATCACCCTGTAAATTTAAAATGAACGAAAATTCAGTGTAAATGACGAAGTAACAAAAAATAACGTACCTGTTCCAGTCTCGCGGTGAACAAAAAGATGTTGTAAACTATACACATTAACTAACTAATTTGAGAGCTTAATAACAAACATATCAATCAATAAACCCAAACTTTCAAAGAAGCTCGTGACCAGATCCACAAATCAACGGATAGAATTTACTAGAATTCTAAACCCCGCGAAACTTCTATCTCTTACCACAGCCAAACAAGCAGAGAGTGTCCAACACATGTGTTGTTCGTCCCTAACAGTATTCGACAAAAACCGCTAAAAAAAAATGTGATCCGATTTGCATCGCTTAGAGTCTAGTGTACAGCGCTGTGAAAAAGGAAAGTATCACGAAATGTGATCATCATTAATATGTAAATTTAATATTCTTTATACTTATTGTAATGATTTGTATTATTATCAAATGCAGTGTTTCCCTTCGAATCGTTCAATAATTCTGTCTCCGTGATTACTAAACGCTTTGTATGGTACGACAACATCCGGATAATTTTCACGAAATTAATTCAGGCATGATTGCAATGAATAAGTCCATGATCCATCTTCGTGATGAGTGCCATCTGCGATAATGCGCTTTTAAAATAAAAGCGTCTTGCTCGGCCGTAAACGGCATCTTAAAACTAACAACAATTAAGTTCACTTAATTTAATAGAAATGCATAAAAACATATCTGGAAAACAACACAGACAGTAGCTCTAAGAAGAACAGATTACAAGTAAAAATGAAGCATATAATAACGAATAAAATGTTTATATTCATTTACGAATAATAAATAACGTGTCGCACAGGCAGTTGACAGGACCGATACTCACAATGGCCACTCTTAACATGTCAAATCCCCTAGAATCCACCGCGCGAAATTTAAACTGTCCTCAAACATATAAAATCACTCTGTAGATATTCGATGTACAAATTCAATGTGTAACGCTTTTAATTTGGTAATTGTACCGAAAAATATCTCACTGCCGTCTCTTCTGCTCTACCTTCAAATTGTACCTCAACGTCGTAGGAAGTCATTTTTCTATGCGAATAAATTCGCTTGTTTGACCATGTTTAAAAAATTAGACAAAAAAGTATGAACTTTTTTCAGTGGTTATGTTGTCACTTGTCATCATAGATAACTCTAAAGATGGATAAGTCCTATGTTAAATTGTTAGAAAGAGTTTGCATCAGCGCTGCTATCTACTTTTCACCCTAAGTAAAAGGACGAGGGAAATTTAAACGGCTACTTTATAATGCTTGACATATGATTGAAATAAAACTTTCTACTTTACCGTTTTTGCAGCAGTTGCCGACAAAATACTGCGAAGTAAAATGCTCGTTTTTAAGTTACATTTTGCTACTAATTGATTAATAAGATTTCGTTTGTACTTACACGATATAAAACATGCAAACCATTAAAAAGTATGCTCGAACACAAATACCGTAGATAAGAACATGTGCTGGGTGTCCAAGGTCAAATTCACCGGGTTGGCAACGCCAGATTTAATTTGGTAAGACTGTAATATTGCCTACCTTGTCTTGGTAACTTGTTAGCATAGTTTGTATTCATAACCTTTGTAATTAAATTTTATGTATTGTATTCAATTCCATCGCTGAATTGGTATTTTTTTTTTAAGAAAAACGAAATACTGATGGTCATTAAATTTACTAACTTGATATAGATAGATAGATCTACTAATACACTAGGGTGACAGCATAAAATAGACGCCCACTAATTAAAATAAAGATTCTATTCTCGTTATATATACAAAATATTTTAAAATTTTTAAATTAGACTAATATTTTGTCGATCCACCTTTACTTGCGTGGAGTACTGCGAGTCGTCGTGGCATAGAATCTATTAAATGATTAATGGTGTCTTCTGGAATATTTAGGCTGAAAAGTCCCGGGCCTAACTAAGAAAACACGTTTTTTTTGGTTCAAAATTAGCTTTATTCATCAACGTAATCTCCATCAAGAGCAACGCAATCATTCCAGCGCCGCTCTAACATTTCGATACCACTTTTGTAGAACGATTTATCTTTTGCCTCAAAATAGGCCTCAGCTTCAGCGATAACCTCTTCATTCGTGCGAAATTTCTTACCGGCGAGCATTTTTTTGAGGTCTGCAAACAGCCAGTAGTCGCTGGGAGCCGAATATGGCGAATACGGTGGATGTGGGAGCAATTCGAAGTTCAATTCATGTAGTTTTGCCATTGTTTTGATTGACTTGTGACACGGTGCGTTGTCTTGATGGTACAAAATTTTTTTCTTTGCCATATATGGTCGTTTCTTTGCAATTTCGGCCTTCAAACGCTCCAATAACGCTATATAATATTCACTGTTGATGGTATTTCCTTTCTCAAGATAGTCGATGAATATTACACCACGCACATCCCAAAATACCGAGGCCATAACCTTTCCAGCCGATTGTTGTGCTTTCTGGGGGCTTTGGACGAGGCTCACCAGTTGCTGTCCACTCAGATAACGATCGTTTTGATTCCGGAGTGAAGTGATCGATCCATGTTTCAGCCATTGTCACATATCGACGCAAAAATTCCGATCTGTAACGTTTAAACATGGCCAAACACTGCTCAGAATCATCAACACGTTCTTGTTTTTGGTCAACATCAAGAAGCAGTGTAAAATTAAAACACGAAATTGTTTTTGATCCATTGTTCTGAAAGTAACAAAAGTAGCTTGACTCTTAGCGCAATAACTCACACACTAATGAATAGAATATCATGAAATTTTAACAGCTGTCTTTTGAAGGTTAGTACTAACTGAGAGAAAGGTGACTGCAATGAAACTAGCGTCATCTATGTGTTAGGCCCGGGACTTTTCAGCCCATGTGTTACAATTCGTTTAAAAATCCTGTACAGCTAAGTTAGCATTTAGGTGACTCTTAAGAAATAACCACTTGGTTGTGGATACATCAAAGTACACGTTGTAATAATTTGCTTTATAGAAATTATACCAAATGTTAATGTTGGAAGGGAAAGGTAAATACCTTAGAAGGCGTGGCATTAGGTACAGTAATATATATCATTATAATAACATTGTCGTATTATTTCATGTCTGATATCTATCGCTATAAATTATGAACACTACTTTAAAATGAACTACTTTTAAACGCGGCCTGCGAACGTATATGTACACTAAAGTTTGGCCCACACTATGTCAAAGGGGTTACCCCATACTTGATTTAAAGGAAACTCTCAATATCTATCGGACTCTAAATGCAGCTGTTCCACCGGATTTATTTGCTTTAAAATAGTCGATAATATTACGAGGGCGACCTGAAACGTTTCCGGAATCGACGAAGAAAAGGCGCACTAAGGTTGAGGTGGATTCATTAGTCGGCATTTTTATGGCAACTGTCATAATTTCAGAGGTCTACTATCGATGGTTGTTGTTTAAGACTGTGTTTCGAATGGCAAGTCAGGCTTTTCCAACAATGGATAAGATCGAATTTCCTGTAGTGACATAACACTTCTGGATCGCTGCGGAAACGGCCATGGGAATTCGAAATATTTTGCTAGAGGATCATCTCGAATGAACCCAATCATTTACGACTATCAGCTTCTAGGTGAGCGAGTTCAAACGTGGCCACACAAGCACAAGTGATAAAACTACGCAGTGGACGCCCAAAAACCGCTACCAACGATGATATGGTCGATAAGATTCATGATGTCGTGTTAGCCGATCGGCGATTGAAGCTCCATGGGCAGGAGAGACCATTCTTTTAGGATTCCCAATGTGTATGAACCTCATCGACCCTGCAGAAGGGAGGGACGATCACGGGGCTATACTACAGCGATTTATTGACCCGAATCGATGCAATATTGAAGGAGGAACGGCCTCGTTTGCAGCGGAAACAAGCGCTATTCCACCACGACAATCCACCCCGCATCGTGGTGTCCAAATTGAATGAGTTGCGCTACGAATTATTGTCCCATCCACCATACTCACCGGACGTAGCCCCCAACGACTTTTTCCCCTCCCTAAGCGTGAAAAATCACTGGGAGGAGAGAGATTTGCCTCAAATGAGGAGGCCATCGCCCCTACAGATAGTTATTCTGCAGACCTCGAAACATGCCACTTTTCCGACGGCTTGAAGTAAATGGAGCATTGTTTGACTAAAGTGTATTGCTCTTCGAGGGGACTACATCGAGGGAATAAAAATAAAAGACCACACCAACACCATATTTTTCTTGTCGATTCCGGAAACATTTCGGGTGACCTTTGTAGGTCCTTTATGAAGTTAATTGTAATGTAGTAATATTTAGAATAATCCTCATCGCCACAAATAGGATTATTTTTGGGACAACATTGTAGGTAATAAATTTAACAATAGTCTTTAGGGTGGGAGCAGGTTACCCGAAAGTGTATTGTGTATTGATAAATGCTTTAGTTTCTAAGTAAACCCGCTGGTGCGTGCATTTAGTGTTAAGTGCGTATCTTCTTGTGTGAACCTGATTAACGCTATTTATAATATTGAGAGGAAAACCGACTAGTATAGTAAAGCGCGCTCTGTATTATTCAGTGCTTCGTATTTCCGGCAAAAATCATGGTCATAAATCCGACGTCTTGAAGAGATTCGAGCACCGTTATGAAAAGTATATTGATCTTCGAGAAGTCATCGAAAATTAAAATATAAAGAACCTCACCAATACCGTGTTTTTCTTGCCAGCCAATTTTTGTTATAATGCGCACTGGTTAACATCTCTTAACATGCTAAATCCCTACATCCTAACGGATAGGCTTTAATTTGATTTTTTTGTATCTACTCTATGTATATTACATGAGAGAACTTTCAGGTATTACGTAAGCTAGTTTAAGATGGACATTAGTTTAGCCTATACTACTACATACGTTCGCAATAGCGAACTGGGCCTTTCTAAGAATCCACGTTCCTTTTTGGCAATTCGTTCGTTCTAGACAAGGCGCTACCAGAATTCCTGGTAAAGTTTTTGATGCCACTAACGAATACAGTGATCCCTCATTGATAGTTTATGCTTCTGCCAAATAATTCTCTCTTTGGACTCCAGCTAACTACCGTTGTGTCTGCAGTCTGATTCTCGGTAGAGGATATATTACAATGTATCTACACTTTAAAGTAGAAGTTTCCAGCTGGTGGTGATAACATACCTTGGTTTTTTGTGAAGGTTTGTGCTACTGTTTTCGCTACTCTATGTATAATCTTTAATTTAACCCTACTAACGTATACGTTTCCTGATATATCGAAAGTAGCCTGAACTTCGCCAATCTTGTATAAGGGTGATAGTTCCAATATTTAAACGTCTTTCTTATGATATTAAATCATATCTCTCTGAATCTCCGCATGGTTCCTTGGCAAATAGATCTACTGTAATTAACTTGCCTCAGATTTCTCAAACAGTAGCTGAAACCGTGGATGGCGGTGGTCAACTGGATATTACTTATACTGTTTTTTCCCGTGCTTTTGACCTGATTGATGATCATAGGTTGTTGGAGAAGCTGAGTATTTACAGTGTCAGCAGGAATTGTCCTAAGATTAATTCGATCATATCTTCTAAACAGACTTAATTACGTTTATTTTAATGGATTTAAATCTCGAACTTTTTACTCCACCTGTAGAGTATGTCGCGGATCGAGCCTTGGCCCGCTCCTCTTTAATATATATATCGACGATCGTTTAAAGTCCATTAACTGCCCTTTATTAGCCTATGCTGGTGATATTAAAATCTACCACGCCGTTAACTCCTTCAATGATGTTGACCTTCTCCAGCGTAATTTAGACTTGATTCATACCTAGTGTCTGCTTAGTAAATTAATATTAAATGTAGATAAGTGTTTTTTCATGTCTTACACACAGGGTGTGTAGAATCGATTCTCTGTATTGTATTAACAATATTAATAGTGGACGTCAATCTTCCATTAAAGATGTAGCTGCGATGTATGATGAAAAGTTTACCTTCTCCATCCATGCCTCAGATGTCGCGACAGCCGTTTCTAAATTATTAGGATTTATTTTTCGCACTTGTAAGGATTTTACTAGCCTTGATGCAACAATAAAGACTCTTTTCTTCGTTTACGTGGTTTCAAAGCTCGAATATGCATCTGTGGCGGCTTGGTATCGTTTCTACAACATCCGAATCAATCTTCTTGAGCGGATTCAGCGCAAATTTTTAAAATGTCTATCATATAAGAACGATGGGCAAATATCCTATGCAAGATTATACCCTACGATGAGCTACTTCAGAGGCATGACTTTATAACGCTTGTGGAAAGAAGAAACCGCATTAGTGCTTCATTTATGCAAAACATTCTCACCGTTGGAATTGACTCTCCTGGTTTGTTGTCTGGAGTTGGTCTCGTTGTACCACACCTGGATTCGAGGTCGTATCATCTGTTGCGGTTCCCTACAGGACGACCGTGCTTTGGCGGCGCCGTTAGTACACTCTGCAAGAAACTACAATGTCGATTTGCCTTATATTGCCATATTTTCATTTTTTTTTAATTCTAATGTTTTATATAAGTGGAATTTATTATTTAACTATATTTTATTAGTAATTCATTTTACTTTCCGGTATTTTTTTTCTTGGTTTGTTTTTGATGCATTACATGTATTACGATTTATTTAATATGGTGTTCATGTTTGGATGTTCATCTGTTCAATATATATCGGTCAAGTATAATCTGATTTATATTGCGTTAACTTGGGAGAATGATTTGTTGTGATAGCAGAATCCAATCATACATACTTGGTTATATTTCGATACGTTCTTTTTCGGGCAAATCTATCATTGGTTACAGTAACCGTATACCGAAATTAAAGATTCGAGTATTTGTGTAAAGTGTGAATGACAAATGCGACTTATTATAGTCGGACTAGCTGCTTTTGTTTAGGATGTTTATTTGCGCGACAAATTACATCGATATTGTTCCATGGTTATTAGTAAATATAAATAAACATCACGATCATCTCTGGTATCTTACGCAAAACCAACGCTCTGCTACCCTTTAGAGGAAATTCTATATAACATTTGGATACGATTTAACTATTTACAATTTCGAGACCGTAGGGTTGAGCCTGTTTTCATCACCTTAGTGTCGTTTCCGGATCTTCCGGAAACCCCCCTCCCTGTATATCGGTACTTGAAATCGCTGGGAAATTGCGCTCCATATTTGTGCGTACGATAAGGCTACAGTGAGGATGCTTTGTCTCCACTTCTTTGGCGGCTTTGGCGTTCTAACACGTGTTCCTTCCAACAAGGACCTGCTTTTATTGTGCTGCGACGTAATATTCATTCTTTTCATAGTCTTTGATAGGCTTATTCATCGTCATACAGTAGTATCATAGTTCCCTATAGTTCATGACGCACCAAGAATATGTATTATATACGTCATCCTCACAAATCTATATTGAATGCACTCTCTCTTTAATATCCTTAGGGTATATTGACACTGCAATTTACTGTGTGACGAAATGACATATTGAGCATAACCAATATTTTTCGCACATTGTTAAAAGCCTGAAAACGACTGGAAATCGTACGAGAGACACAATTTTCGTACTCTGCAACTTCAATTATATGTCCATCATAGTATAACATGCAAAATCAGGTCATTTCGCTCGAAAAATGTGTGTCTCGGAAGTCTGAAGTGTTAGAATATTCCGAATAGTCTAAAACGAAGGGAAATCGTACGAGAGACACAATGTTCGTATTCTGGAACTTGGATTATATCTCCTTCATAGTAAAACATGCAAAATCAGGTCATTTCGCTCGAAAAATGTGTGTTTCTCTGGAGTCTGAAATCTTAGAATATTTCGAATAGTCTAAGACGAAGGGAAATCGTACGAGAGTCACAATTTTCGTATTCTGGAACTTGGATTATATCTCCTTCATAGTAAAACGTGCAAAATCAGGTCATTTCGCTCGAAAAATGTGTGTTTCTCGGGAGTCTGAAATCTTAGAATATTCCGAATTGTCTAAAACGACTGGAAATCGTACGAGAGACACAATTTTCGTACTCTGCAACTTCAATTATATGTCCATCATAGTAAAACATGCAAAATCAGGTCATTTCGCTCGAAAAATGTGTGTTTCTCGGAAGTCTGAAATCTTACAATATTCCGAATAGTCTAGAACGACTGGAAATCATACGGGAGACACAATTTTCGTATTCTGGAACTTCGATTATATCTCCTTCATAGTAAAATATGAAAAATCAGGTCATATCGCTCGAAAAATGTATGTTTCTCGGGAGTCTGATATCTTAGAATATTCCGAATAGTCTCAAACGACTGGAAATCGTACGAGAGACACAATTTTCGTATTCTGAAACTTCGATTATATCTCCTTCATAGTAAAACATGCAAAATCAGGTCATTTAGCGCGAAGAATGTGTGTTTCTCGGGTGTCTGAAATCTTACAATATTCCGAATAGTCTAAAACGACTGGAAATCGTACGAGAGACACAATTTTCGCATTCTGGAACTTCGATTATATCTCCTTCATAGTAAAACATGAAGAATCAGGTCATTTCGCTCGAAAAAGTGTGTGTTTCTCGGGAGTCTGAAATCTTAGAATATTCCGAATAGTCTAAAACGACTGGAAATCGTACGAGAGACACAATTTTCGCATTCTGGAACTTCGATTATATCTCCTTCATAGTAAAACATGAAGAATCAGGTCATTTCGCTCGAAAAAGTGTGTGTTTCTCGGGAGTCTGAAATCTTAGAATATTCCGAATAGTCTAAAACGACTGGAAATCGTACGAGAGACACAATTTTCGTATTCTGGAACTTCGATTATATCTCCTTCATAGTAAAACACGCAAAATCAGGTGATTTCGCTCGAAAAATGTGTGTTTCTCGGGAGTCTGAAGTCTTACAATATTCCGAATAGTCTAGAACGACTGGAAATCGTAAGGGAGACACAATTTTCGTATTATCGAACTTCGATTATATCTCCTTCATAGTAAAACATGAAAAATCAGATCATTTCGCTCGAAAAATGTATGTTTCTCGGGAGTCTGAAATCTTAGAATATTCCGAATTGTCTAAAACGACTGGAAATCGTACGAGAGACACAATTTTCGTATTCTGCAACTTCAATTATATCTCCATCATAGTAAAACATGCAAAATCAGGTCATTTCGCTCGAAAAATGTGTGTTTCTCGCGAGTCTGAAGTGTTAGAATTTTCCGAATAGTATATTTTGCGTGTTTTACTATGAAGGAGATATAATCGAAGTTCCAGAATACGAAAATTGTGTCTCGTACGATTTCCTGTCGTTTTAGACTATTCGGAATTTTCTAACATTTCACACTCCCGAGATACATACATTTTTCAAGCGAAATGACCTGATTTTGCATGTTTTACTATGAAGGAGATATAATCGAAGTTCCCGAATACGAAAATTGTGTCTCGTACGATTTCCTGTCGTTTTAGACTATTCGGAATATTCTAACGTTTCACACTCCCGAGATACACACATTTTTCCAGCGAAATGACCTGATTAAATATGTAAATATAATTATAAAACGTAATTCTAGATATTTCAGTGCTGTTAGCTGGTGTATTATTTATGGCAAATTCTTTATCATTCAGGTAAAATGACCAATAATCATGATTTTCAGAGACAGACATTCTTAGAAATTACAGGACCACCCTCGCCTATCTTTCGGATGGATTTGATTGGGGATGTCTTATGGGAGTGAAATTTGTTTCAATATTATTATTTTTAATTAGAGGGTAGTAAATTTTGAATGAAATCAATCGTGATCACCTGGAGTATGTTATTGGCCGAAATTGTTTTACCGAAAGCATAAGGGGTATAGTTTTTGAATTTTGACAAAAGGCATTGCTCACATGCATTAACAACCCTTTTTGTTAGTGTATAATCATTTTTTGATATATACTTTTCTCTCAGTATCAAATATAGTTTCCTGCACCCAATATGTGTATAAATGAGGTGTAAATCTTTTAAGATTTTTATGCAATGATCTTCTGGTAAGACAATCAGTTCCTTCCCATTTTGTAATCTTTTAGGTAATACATCCTCTTTGATAAGATAGTTTTTGAAATTTATGTAGTTGCCGAATTCAAATAAGTTATCACCAGTATAAGCATCGTCTTGTTATGTGTTGTAGTAAGATGATTTAAATCGTATCCTCTTTTAGTTGTTGATACGGTTCTCGATAAATTTATATATATAAATTTATTTATATATTAAGTGTAGATTTATTTAGATTATAGTTTTATTAGATGAAATATTAATTTTTAATAATAAAATATAGATATAGTTTAGTTTCTAAGAATTAGTTATGTTAAAGAGATATATTAGGTGTATTCATCATTTTAAAATAAAGTTTTATTTTAGCTTAAAATTTCAGTTAATCGATTTAATTATATGGAAAGTTTATTGTTTATAGAAACTATTACAGTATGGTAATTTATCTTTTTCTTGTATTATAGTGCATTATAGTTAATTAAATATAAAAGGAATTTTGATTTAGGGATTTATAAAAGTATTGATAAAATTTGGCCAGCAATTGTGGTTATACAAATAATGCAATTAAATTTGTTCGGTTAGTAATACTTTGGATTGAAGGCTATTTAATTTTAAATTTATTTGGTGAAACCAGTAACTTTAATTTAAATGCCTATTTTAAATAATAAGATTATGAGGTTTCTATTTTACACTAGGATTAGATACCCTATTATTGAAAATGCAAATTGTTATGCTAGAGTAGTAGTAATGTTCTTGAAACTCAGAGAATCTGGTGGTATTTGAGTCTATTCAGTGGAACCTGTCAAGATTTATAGATATATAAGAAAAATCAGATCAAGATACAGTGTATAAATAAGAAGAGATGGGTTACAATAAATTTATTTAAATGGTTAGATCATTTAACAATATTTTATAAAGCGGATTTGATAGTAATATAGTTTACTTTAACTGTATGATTTTAACTCTAAAATATGCACATATCACTCGTCGCTCCTGCTATAACGAAGGATAAGTCGTAACATAGTAGTTGTACTGGTAATTGTACCTAGAATGGCAAATTAGAGCTTGATAGAAAGCATTTCATTTACATTAAAAAGTTAGTTGTGAGAACCAATTTAATTTGAAATTAAAAAATTATCGGTTAGTTTAAAAAAACAAGAAAATTTTTATATAAGTATTGTTGTATTCCTCTCAACACATTCGATGTTTTTAAAAAAAGGCAGTTTCTGACACCAGGGCAGCTTTTATTGTGAAGCTCCGTTACACAAAAAAATACAATTTGAAAACAAATTGAAAGTATTAACAAAAGTTAACAGCTTTATTATAGTCGAACGTAATAAGAATACAAGTTAACAAATTACATGAATTTGCACAACACGACTTAATACGAACAATGTACTTCTCTTGATACTACTCTTAATAACGTCGGGGTACTACTCTGATGAGGGTTTTCCGCGCAGCACTTATATAGTAAATAATAGTGCTGACTAAGATCCTTCTTCTTCTTATACACTACCGCTCAAAAGTATTTAGGCACCCTCAGTGACAGCAAAAATGTATAAAAGCTCAGCAAAAATGTTAATAATATTTATTTTTTATGTACAGATACACGTATATGAATAAAAATATATTAAATAAATGTGAAAATTAAAACGTTTAATTTAAATTTTGCTTCCATCTATGTGACCTCCTCTTGATTTAATAATAGCAGCACACAATCGAGGCTTTCTCGCAATAAGTTTTGCCAGAGTTTCTTGTGTTATTGAGGTCCAACTCGATTGCAATTTGTTCCACACGTCAGTAGCTGATGTCTGAGCCGATTTCCGTACTTCCCGATCTAGTTCTTCCCACAGTAATTCGATTGGATTCGAGTCGGGGCTCTGGGGAGGCCATAATTTTGAGAGTTCCTTCCTCTTCTAAATGGCGTAAATAGTCTTTACATAATTTAGAGGAACGTTTTGGGTCATAATCTTGCTGGAAGATAAAATTTTGACCAAAAAGTCGAATTCCGGAAGGTATTGCGTGGTTCTCAAAAATTTCGCAGTAGCCTTCTTTTTTTAATATACCGTCAATTATCACAATGTCCCCTACACTAGTGCCAGCAAAACAGCCCCAAATGATGATAGAACCTCCACCATGCTTCACGGTAGCAGCAATACACTCTTCTCTGGCACGTTCACCCACAGATCTTCTTACGAATATGCGTCTTCGGGTTCCGAACAGCTCAAATTTGGACTCATCCGTCCATAGGACGTTGTTCCACTCTTCTATGGTCCAGTGTTGGTATTCACGAGCCCATTTAAGTCGCTTTTGCGTGTTTTGTTTGCGTAGTAATGGCTTTTTCATCGCAATACGTCCATGGAGTCCGGCTTTCTGTAGGCGACGTTTGACTGTAGAAACACTGACTAGTTTTTGGCGACCAACATTTAATTCTGCGGTGATTTCCGGGGCTGTTTTGTGTCTATTTAACTTGCTGGTAACCACTATTCTGCGATCATCTGCAGATGTTGTCGCTTTTGGCCTTTCACTCCGTCTTTTATTAAGAAAACTGCCAGTTTGCCGATATTTTTTTACGTTATAGTCAACCATAGCGTGGTGTATTTTCATTTCTTTGGCAATTTGTCGATTACTTATGCCACTTTTATGGTAAGCTATTATAAGCGCACGTGTTTCCATACTAATTTCTCTTCGCGGAGGCATTTTAAAAATTGTCCCACGATACTTCGCTCACGACGTGAATAGAGTAAATACCACACTGCAACTGACCATAGGTTACAGATTTCACTATAATCCTCTAGGAAGGTAATTTAAACATTATTACCTACAATCTAACAGATGACTAAATTTACCCAGTAAATTCAGAGGATTGTTATTGTAATTGCACCGCAATAAACAGTTTATGGTAATCCGAACAAGTACAGGTAAATGATAGTAAACCTTATGCGATATAATGGGTGTTTATCTTGCTGAACTACATTTTAAATACGCATTTCATTTTATTATAATGTTTTTTTGGTAAACATAATACTATATGAATAATCCATGAAAACAGGGGTGCCTAAAAACTTTTGAGCGGTAGTGTATATTATAGACTTACTTAAGGGTTACAACACCTCCCTGCTAGAAAAGAGTTTTGATATCTTTTTAAATTTAAACAAAAATCTTGGTCTTACAAAAATATAATATAAATGTATCATAGTACAGTATAATAATACAACAATATAATATAATAATACATGATAATATTTAATAATATAATAATTCATATGGAACCTGAGCAACGTCTTTCTAAGATTGTGTAACATACTTCTTTTGGAGTCTTTTAGAACGTCTAAGCGAGCTTGTTTCTTCTTCGTTACTAGTATTAGTTGTTTCTGTTCTTAATTCTTGTAACTTGCAATCATATCGTACATTTGTATGCGGACTTGGAGTATTTGAACAGCATTGATTATAAATTTGTACACATGGATTACATGATTTTATTAATTTATTGTCACGATTCATACAATATAGTTTTCTACATAGGTTAAAACATCCACAACATTTAAGTAAAATGTATATAATAATTAATATAATGACATAGAATACAAATGATAATATCGTGGTGAACCATGAGCCATTCTTTATAATAAACGCTTTATTTAATTGTTGCTGCAGTTGTTCGTCAATTTTATTTAGCCTCTTTTGAGCATATTTCAATTCGTTAAGGTCTAAATTAGTAAGTTTTATTGGTTCCAATTTTATTCCACTAAGTATAGTATAGTAATATTTTCCTTCAATTCTTTACAACAATCATCTTCATTAATGCTAGTGCTAGGTGTTTCGTTGGATAGATTTAAAGAATTTATGATCGTGTGGGCTTCAATTACAATATTCTTGCTATAAGCTTTACATTGTTTATTTAATTGAATAATTCCAACCTTGTCAATTACAATTTCTTCTGATTCATCATTATAACATATGATGGTTAGATGGATTGGCTGTGATGTGGCAAATATCCACTGATTATTTATGGTCGGATGGCATGTTTCTAAATTAGCTATTATATTTTTGATAGAACAACTTCCTGGAATTTTAGTAGTTTTCCCAAGGAATAATTGAATTTCGCATTGGCTAGACTCCGTTCTTCTAATAGTGTTAATATCTCTACATAAATATTGAATTGAGGAATACCTTGCACATTTTCCTAAATTGTTTAACATGTAATAATAATTTCATTGCGTTGCTACTAATATATAATGTTTAGAAGGTTCTATATAAGGGTATAATGTACTGTCATGAGTGTTTGGAATTGGTAATGAAACATTTCATATAAATTATAATTATACATACTAGCTATGGGTATGTAAAAGGCAACTATCAATAAATTATTCTTAGTAAATGAGCTTATTTTAATAATGCTATAATATATATATATTTTCATTTATTAGCATTATAGGTAAAGTATATTTTAATGATATTCTCTGTAATTCTTTAAGTAAACTTTCAGGTGGTACTATATGATAATGAATGATAATGTTGTATTAACACATGGGTTGAAAAGTCCTGGCCTAACACATAGATAACGCTAGTTTTATTGCAATCACCTTTCTCTCAGTTAATACTAACCTTCAAAAGACAGCTGTTAAAATTTCATGATATTCTATTCATTAGTTTGTGAGTTATTGTGCTAAGAGTAACGCTACTTTTGTTATTTTCAAAACAACGGATCAAAAACAATTTCGTGTTTTAATTTTACACTGCTTCTTGATGGGAAAAATACCGTTCAAGCGAAGCAATGGCTTGAAAAGTGTTATGGGGACTCCGCTCCATCAGAAACAACAATGAAACGTTGGTTTGCTGACTTCAAACGTGATCGTAGAGACACCGATGATGCAGAACGCAGTGGACGTCCAAATGAGGCGGTAACACCTGAAAACATCAAAAAAATCCACAAAATCGTTTTGAATGATCGAAAAGTGAAGTTGCGTGAATTAGCTGACATCGTAAAGATATCAAAAGAACGTATTGGCTTTATATTGCATGAGCATTTGACTATGAGAAAGCTCTGTTTAAAGTGGGTGCCGCGTTTGCTCACTGTTGACCAAAAACAAGAACGTGTTGATGATTCTGAACAGTGTTTGGCCATGTTTAAACGTAACAAACCGGAATTTTTGCGTCGATATGTGACAATGGATGAAACATGGATCCATCACTTCACTCCGGAATCAAAACGATCGTCATCTGAGTGGACAGCAACTGGTGAACCTCGTCCAAAGCGCCCTAAAGCACAACAATCGGCTGGAAAGGCTATGGCCTCCGTATTGTGGGATGTGCGTGGTGTAATATTCATCGACTATCTTGAGAAAGGAAATACCATCAACAGTGAATATTATATAGCGTTATTGGAGCGTTTGAAGGCCGAAATTGCAAAGAAACGACCGCATATGACAAAGAAAAAAAATGCGTTCCATCAAGACAACGCACCGTGTCACAAGTCAATCAAAACAATGGCAAAACTACATGAATTGAACTTCGAATTGCTCCCACATCTACCGTATTCGCCAGATTTGGCTCCCAGCGACTACTGGCTGTTCCCAGACCTCAAAAAAATGCTTGCCGGTAAGAAATTTCGCACGAATAAAGAGGTTATCTCTGAAACTGAGGCCTATTTTCAGGCAAAAGATAAATCGTCCTACAAAAGTGGTATTAAAATGTTAGAACGGCGCTGGAATGATTGCGTTGCTCTTGATGGAGATTACGTTGATGAATAAAGCTAATTTTGAACCAAAAAGAAGTGTTTTCTTTGTTAGGCCCGGGACTTTTCAGCCCATGTGTTAGTGATATATCGTTCACATAATTTTGAAGAACGTTTAAGACTTCGTCACTCATTTCAATATGTAATATTAAGTGATTTGCTAAATCTATTTCGATTCCTATCTGTTTCGTTGCACTTGCCAATTTCTGAGAAAATTTATTGAATTCTTTTAAATTTTTATTTAATATATATATATTATCGTTCAATTCTCAATAATGAATTGTTAACATTGGTTATTGTTTCCGAGATTATTGAAACCTGTTCTTGCATTAGAACTTCTGTTTGTTTTTGGTTTGATATTAAAGAATTGATGTTGTCTGTGAAGAACTGAGCAATCGTTCTACAAAAGTGGTATTAAAATGTTAGAGCGGCACTGGAATGATTGCGTTGCTCTTGATGGAGATTACGTTGATGAATTAAGCTAATTTTGAACCAAAAAAAACGTGTTTTCTTTGTTAGGCCCGGGACTTTTCAGCCCATGTGTTACGATGAGCTTCGTCCGGCTTCCGCTTCCCCTGTCGGTAAACCGTTGACGTTGTCTTCGGAGTCGGCAAGCGCTGGCTTCCTGCTCTGGCAAGCGATGCTCCGTTGAAGTACGTTAAGGCTTTGGAAATCTCCTCCGCGTAGCTATAGGTGCTGGTGGTTGACTATCCTCCTCTAACGGTGTAGGATGTGGCAAGGTACACAGATGTCGATATTCAGAATCCCAAGCAGCGCTTATATAGTAAATAATAGTGCTGATTAAGATCCTTGTTCTTCTTATATATTATAGAATTAAGGATTACAACAATATACCCCACTATTTCTGCAAATAAGTGACAACTTACATTTTTATAATCTGGGGTGAGATTTTCCGAATACAACTTTGCTGCTCTATGGGATTGGCGAATGAAAAATTTGGTGCACCAAGAACTTCAATCATTTGCTCGTCAGGTTGCTCTTCAACAATAGCTGTAGAAACAAATATATATATACAAAATAGTCATGTAAAATAACTATTATTGCTAGCAACAAATTACTGTAAATACGTTCAACAGGGAAATTGAATTATTTATTCTGTCTTTAAAAGTATATCAAATCAATTCCATGAGGTAATTCTTACGTGCGTCATAAATAAATGGTACAGCAGTCCTGTTTAATTTTAGTTTTGCTGGAGTCTGAAACTGATCATTACGGAAATGATCACTGCATATAGGATACACTTGGGTGACAGAATAAAATAGACACCAGGTAAAGCGGTATAAATATGTAAACAGCTAAATTCTAAGAACGAATTAAGAACTTTCCCTTATCATTAGGGTTGGGGTAGATGTATCGGAAGGAATTCGTCATAGTTTAGTATCATTACAACTATGCCTCGCTTACAAGGTTCGAGTGATATTAGCGACTTCACCCGGGGTCGCATCGTTGGCCAGAGTGAACAAGGCGCTTCGCAACGTGAAATAAGTAAATTTTTAAATATTCCGTTGTCCACAGTTAACCGTGTGATTACACAATTTAAACGCAAAGAAAAAACAACAGTGGAGCCGAGACCAGATCGTGCCGGACCTTCTGAAAGAAGTAAAAGGGTGCTTGTGCGCGAAGTGTTAAGAGAACCGCGAAAAAGCGAACAGCTGAGTTTGCGGCAACGTCACAGAAAAGTCAGCGCACCGTTCTGCGATACCTCCAGAGTATGGGGATGTATAAAAGGGTGGCAAAGAAAAAACCTCTCCTTACGGCGTTGTAAAAACGGCGTCGAATGGCTTGGGCAATCGAAATGCGAACGAAGTCCCAAGAGTTTTGGCGGTCTGTCATTTTTTCAGACGAAAGCAGATACTGCCAATTCAGTGATAGTGGTCGTACGTGGGTATGGAGACGTTCGTCACAGCAACTGGACGACAAATTTTTGCATCAGACGGTGACATACGGCGGTTTGAACATCATGGTGTGGGGCGCGATATGGTATGGTGGAAGATCGCAATTAGTAATCTGCGACGGAAATATAAATGCGGCAAATGTATCCAAATATTAACAGAAGGACTACTACCGATATTCGACAACGCCATTTTATCTAAAGAAGACGCCACTTTTATGGAAGATGGAACACCCTGCCACAAAAAGCAAGAACAACAACCACATGGAAAGAGGAACAGGCGACTCGGATTTTACCATGGCCAGGCCAATCACCAAACATTCATCCGATAGAGAATGTTTGGCACATAATCCACACAAATATGGCGAAACGACCCCGAAAACCCAGCAATAAGGAAGAACTCGTGGCAGCTGTTAAGCTGTTAAGAGTGGTTAAATATTCCAGAAGACACCATTAATCATTTAATAGATTCTATGCCACGACGACTCGCAGCACTTCACGCAAGTAAAAGTGGATCGACAAAATATTAGTCTAATTTAAAAATTTTAAAATATTTTGTATATATAACGAGAATAGAATCTTTTTTTTTAGTAGTAGGTGTCTATTTTATTCTGTCACCCTAGTGTAGCTATTATGCACATGATTATATTGTACTCCATTTAAATGTTCATTATTTATTATTTCTAGCCACATGTTTCCTCTTGTTTAATTTCTAGGTAAACGAAAATATCGCGCATCTCCATTATTTGTATATGTATTGCTGCATGTTGCAACTGCACACCTTTTGTAAGAACTTCATTTTATGAACATAAGTTTTTGCTATTGCATCACGTGAAAATTATGTACTTACCGTAATTACTCTTTAAGTTGATAGATAATATGTAGTAAACTGGTAAGTTTAAAAGCTTTACAATTGTTTTTAAATTCTTTAACTTTTGATATAAAATGATAATTGTTGTTGTAGGTGTCTCCTGGGATCAACACGCTAAAACTCCATCACATATTGGAAAATGTGAAAAACTAAACCGATCTGCATGTGTGCAGCAATCTATATATCAATGGGTAGCATCAACTTGGAATAAGAAGAATATAATACGGATCTGTGTAACGCATTAATTTCGTCTAACCACATACCAATACCATTAGCAAGATTAAACAATATTAATATGAAATGATTTCTGCAAAAATATTGCAAACATAATATACCTGACGAAAGCACCTTACAAAAAAATTGTCACATCTTGTTACCACCAAACAATGGCAGAACTTCAACAATTGGTGGGGAACAATTTTATTTATATCATGGTAGATGAAAGTACCGATAATTGTGGCCGTTGTATTGCCCATTTGTTAATAGGAATTCTTCATGAAGATATTGTAGGTAAATCATATTTAATTTATTGTAAAGAACTTCAAAAAAGAAATAATGTGACAATTGGGCAATTCGTTCAAGAAGGTTTATCAAATTTCTTTTTACATGGAAGTATAATTTGTGAAAAAATTTTACTAATGTTGTCGAACGCTACACCATACATGATAAAAGCCGCGCAAAATTTAAAAATTTTTTGTAGTAACATTATTCATACTTGTTTAGCTCATGGGTTCAATCATGTAGCCGAAGACATTAGGAATCAATTTTCTTTGACTAATGATTTAATTAACAATGTTAGAAAAGTATTTTTAAAAGCACCTTTACAAATCCAATTTTATAAGGAGCGACTTCCCGGTGTTAAGTTGCGTAATGAATGGATTATTACGATGGGGTACATGGTTAGACGTTGCAATTTTTTACGCGGATAATTTTGAAGGAATAAAAAATGTAATTCTTGAAATCACTGCTGACTGCATTGCTCTAGAAAACTGTAAAAAGATAGTAACACCAACAGAATTGCTACAAAACCGTTTGCATATTAAGTCAAATTATAGCTTTGTTTCAAGTTCCATTCGTAAACTAGAGACGCAAGGGATGTTCCTCCCGGAATCAGTCGAAATAGTAGACGAATTTGATATGCTATGTAAGAAGGTTAAGGGTACAATAGGTAATTCCATCTACGATAAATTGAATAAAGTGATAAATAAAAATGCGGGGTATTTGAAAATTGAAGAAAGTTAAGAAAATTTTGGAAGGTGAAACAGTAAACGATTTCGATTTTAATTTTAGTTTAGAATTTATTGCAAATTTAATAAATGCACCAACTACATCTGTGAATGTTGAAAGAAGCTTTTCTATTTCGAAACATATGTATTCTGATACAAGACAAAACTTTCTTTTACACAATTTTGAAAAACATTTAATTTTAAATTGGTTTAGAAATATGTTGTAAAAAATTTGTGCTCTTGTTTATTTTATGTAAAAATTTTGTATATTGTCGCAATTTTTTTGCATACATGCACCACGTTTATGCATATTTTCTCAAAAATCGATGCATATATTCCAGTTTTTCTTTGCATATAACACATGGGCTGAAAAGTCCCGGGCCCAACACATAGATGACGCTAGTTTTATTGCAGTCACCTTTCTCTCGGTTAGTACTAACCTTCAAAAGACAGCTGTTAAAATTTCATGATATTCTATTCATTAGTTTGTGTGTTATTGTGCTAAGAGTCACGCTACTTTTGTTATTTTCGAAACAATGGATCAGAAACAATTTCGTGTTTTAATTTTACACTGCTTCTTGATGGGAAAAAATACCGTTCAAGCGAAGCAATGGCTTGAAAAGTGTTATGGGGACCCCGCTCCATCAGAAACAACAATAAAACGTTGGTTTGCCGACTTCAAACGTGGTCGTAGAGACACCGACGATGCAGAACGCAGTGGACGTCCAAATGAGGCGGTAACACCAGAAAACATCAAAAAAATCCACAAAATCGTCTTGAATGATCGAAAAGTGAAATTGCGTGAGTTAGCTGACATCGTAAAAATATCAAAAGAACGTATTGGCTTTATATTGCATGAGCATTTGACTATGAGAAAGCTCTGTTCAAAGTGGGTGCCGCGTTTGCTCACTGTTGACCAAAAACAAGAACGTGTTGATGATTCTGAGCAGTGTTTGGCCATGTTTAAACGTAACAAACCGGAATTTTTGCATCGATATGTGACAATGGATGAGACATGGATCCATCACTTCATTCCGGAATCAAAACGATCGTCATCTGAGTGGACAGCAACTGGTGAACCTCGTTCAAAGCGCCCGAAAGCACAACAATCGGCTGGAAAGGTTATGGCCTTGGTATTGTGGGA
>CM042083.1:15211764-15272217 GCA_023509865.1 Trypoxylus dichotomus | reverse complement strand
GAAAACTGGATATCTGAATTTTCGAAGGGGTGTTTCACCCCCTCAAAGTGAATTTCAGCACAAACAAAAAAAAATATTTTCCATTTACCTACCAAGTTTCATTAAGATCTGAATTTGTCATCTGGCAACCTCTCCTTTTGAGGTCTGTTGTTTCAGTATTGGAACTAAATTTATTAGAACTAAGAAGTTAACCGCTTTGTCAAATTACCTCTCTTCCATAACAAACGAGATCGTGATATGTTAAGCTTTCCTTTTTTTTCAGGAAATATACCAGAAACGTGCTTCGAAGATGAATTACTCCCACTATTTTGGAGCATCCCGGGATTGTACACATTCCGGTTCATGCTTAATTATCAAGGATTATGCCGTGGTTTCGCTTTTGCGAAATATACGACGAAGGAAAGCGCTTGGTTAGCTTGCGCTATTTGTAACGCTGTCTACATTAGATATAACGTAAGGTTACGTGTGGTTAAATGTCTTAATTACGCCAGAGTATACATTGGTAAGTTTTTTTTGTACATACATTACCGTGCATATTAGTTCGGACACCCAGTAAAATGTTGTAAACTCTACTAAAATATAATATAATTGCTTTTATATATAAGTAGCATTTATACTAGATCCTTTATTAAGTTTATGGTTTATTATTGTACAGGCAAACTTCCAATAATATCGATTAGAGAATGATTAAACACCTTATTAGATTTTATGACCCAATATAGTAATTTTCAGAATAATCCTTATCGCCACAAATAGGATTATTTTTGGGACAATATTGCAGGTAATAAATTTACAACACTTGGGGTGGGAACAGGCCACCCGAAAATGTGTTGTGTTCTGATAAATGTTCAGGTTTCTAAGTAAACCTGATTATGAATGTGTTAGTGTTAACCCGATTAAAGATATTAAAATGCCGATAGAAAAACCGACAAGTTTAGAAAAGCGCTTTTCATCAAGAAGGTATGTAAAAATTTCCTTAATGAAGAACAAGATAATAGCACATTAGAAATAATAACATAGCCGCCGCAAAGCCCCAGTCTAAACTCCTTCGAGCTGTTATGGGATGAGTTGGACAGGAGGGTCCGAAAAGTATGTCCTACCTCCGTAGGGACATTTTACAAGAGGAATCGACTAATATGCCAAACAGAGTCCTTGAAAAAAAGGTGGAGCGGATGCTTCAGATTGTGCGCAAAAGGGAGTTTCTTTGATGAATGGAATGTTTAAGAGTGAACGACACCAGCTGATCAAGTCAAACATAAACAAATACCTAATCTTACATCTCCATTCTAGCGACGTGCGCTAACACCAAGCATACGAATATTGAGCATACGTTAAAGCCATGTTCTTTACTTCACTATGCTACGCAATAAAGACGTATATCATAAATAACTCCTACCAATGTGTAGGTTTAGTTGCCTATAGACAGGACTAATATGTATGGCAACACCTCATTTTACTTCCCTATACAGAATCTACTAAGATGCTTTTCTTGGTATTTCAGCAGTTTTGTTGCTATGTATCGTACTAAATTGACTGTTGCAAATAAGAAATAAGAAATATATGAAAAGAGTAATTTTTTCAACAGGTTGTTTCGAATACGATCTAATTTGTCGCAGTGAACCCTTACGTTTTACTATCATTCCAATGAAACTTTACTCGTGACTATTTACGTTTAACTCTTAATTAAATAGCTACATTACAGTCAAATTAAGATGTTTGTAGTATGTACAAGTGTGTATAATGCGAAATACAAAAGAATGAAAATTTCGCAATTAAACGACAACACGGAAACCCATACGTTTATTTTCTTTGTTCAAGTTTAACATATACTTGTAATGAAACTAATGAAAATTTCTGAATGTAGAAATTGTACACTACATTTCTTATCAGAAAACAAGTACCTAAAAATACTAATACATAAAAAGCTTGCTTACCTTTTATTTCAAACTCCACTGATGCAGAAGTTACTTTCTCTACTGTTTAGGTAAATGAGCAACGGGCATTTTTTATTCAAAATATAATAATGTAAGATGAGATTAATTAAGTCATGATTCAGATTGACATATAAAAGTGTTATCAGTCGTGAAAACAAAAGATATTATAATACAAACTACTTTAAAGTATTCACAAACTATGAGAAATTGCATACAAAGGCATCGATCACATTCATCCTTCATCAGATCTGCTGTATAACAAACACAGTTGTTCGAAACTTCTTCGTTACACCAGGGTAAAGTGTCCATACATATTTCGAGCAAATTATAATCATCATTTGAGCCTCTTCCAATATATGTATTGTAGTACGGTGTTGCTTTTGGTAAAATCAACTCAATAACATTAAATTCAGATCAAGCAACACGATAACTGCATAAATTACCTTATAAAATTATCACCACATATATTTTATCTTTGTTAATTGTGCATTTACTACACAAACTTGTCCATATCGCTTCGCTCATTTTTTATTTATGTTTGAGTAAATATATGTTAAACTAACATCCATATTAATACTAAACAACCGTTGGCATTAGCAATGATAAAATTACAATTTTTCTTGCAATTTCCAACGTAATTAATTTCCGAAAAAATCGATCTCGGAGGAGACTTGAATCCATTATCTCTACATCTCCGGTGTAGCGTGCTTAACCCTTGCACCACGAGGCCATGAATTCAAGTCGCCTTAAATCCCCCTAGATTACGCACTGGCCGTTTAATAGTGCAGTGTCCGTGAGATATAATATATCTACTGGCATCTAATAAAATACAATAAAAGTTTTGGAAAAATTAGTGAATATTTTCTCTTTATTTAAAATTTATTTGCGTGTCCGAACTAATACGGACGGTAGTGTATATACTCACATTCGTTTAACACAATTTTCACTAAAATCACTTCACTTGTTTAATAAACACATTTAAGCAACTTGTTTGCTAATACAATTGTTTGTGAAGTTGTAATATTTATGTTATTAATTTGTATTCTTTAGGGAAATTTGTTACAATGGGTATTCCTAGGTTCGCAACACGTTCTGATCCAGTACTAAGATTCCTATACTCGCAGCTGACTGACATCAAATCCATAGGCATTTATTGCTCGCCAGGCTTGGAACAAGCAAATTACGTTATTAACTTCTACAATCATGATAAAGCAGCTTACGCACGACGTATGCTAATGATGAACAGGGTAACGTACTTTGAAGATGATGTTGCTGTTGGCTGGCCAAACCGAACCGTGTTTGAATTCCAGGTAATTGTATTTGATGAAATATATACTATAGATAACCAACTTTAAAGACAAGCAAGTCTCTTCTGTGTATCAACCTTACAATTTGGTTAGGACAAAGATCACGGAGTACTGCATGAACACTGGCGGTACATTCACATTTAAAAGTTTTATTGTAGAAATTAGTTATTATGTAAAATTCTGTGTATATGTCCAAGCCGTCCCAGTTGTCCTTCCTCTATAATTATTTCTATTGGTCTAACATTTAGGTTATTAGTGATTGTCGTGTTTCTGATTTTGTCTCTTCTTGTTACTCCTATTCTGCTTAGAAATCTCATCTCCATGGCCGTAACTCTGCTTTTAATTCTATTCGTGGTTGTCCATGATTCATTACCATGTGTTAGTGTTGGTCTGACCACACACCTCTGTCTATTTTTGTTTTGGTATTCCCTTTTTATCTAGAAATGCATTGCTTAATGTGTTATATATTTTTGCGGATTTCCCTATTCTCTTATTTATTTCTTTCTCTATTCTCCCATTGTCTTCAATGGTTGCTCTTAAGTAGTTGTAACTTTTAACTTGTTCCAAGGCTTTTCCCTAGATTCTGATGTTATGTTCTTTTCTTCTGCCGCTATTATCATTGTTTAAATGACGATTGCAAGGACTGTGTGGATGTACAATTCACAGGTATAGCAGTAAACTCCACTCATACAAATTAATTAATTATGCGGAACGCAGCGTTTCGAGAGCACGTGGGCTCCCATTGTCAACCGTGTTACCGACTGAAAGTAAGAACTGTATCGCACATGCAAATTATTCTCTACGCAGGCTCTAAAATTTCTAAACCATATGACTATTTACAATCTACTAGGTGGCCTCATGCCTTTTACGGGAAAGGATGGACCGAAAGCGAACCGTATCTTTAACAGGGCCTATGGTAATAAATCCATCAAACTCGAGTGTGCAATTGGGGGTGGTTTTCTGTTCAATAAGTTTCCGTTCTTTTTCATATATACCGTTTCGTACGCGTCTAATTTGCTATACGAGTTCACGTTTTTAAGTAGTGTCAGATTTTTTAAATCAATCTTATGTCCGGATTTTACCATATGCTCTGCTACGCTTGATAGTTCAGGTTTGTCGAAACGATAGTGTCTAATATGTTCTTTGAACCTCGTTTCGATACTCCTTTTTGTTTGTCCAATATAAACTTTCTCACAATCATTGCATGCGATTTGGTATATTCCAGACTTTTTTATCATCTCCGGTTTATCTTTGGGATTCCCTAAGAGATTCTTTAAGTTGTTTCTTGACACAAAAGACACGTTCATATTTAGTTGTCGGAAAATTTTACTTAACCCTTTTACTGTTGGGTGAAAAGGAAGAGTTATAAATTTCTTATTACCGGTGTTTGTTGATGTCAAAGTCGTGGAATTTCTGATGTGTTGTTTGTATTGAACCTTCCTTAAAATACGGTCGACATCCATAGAAGAGAAACCATTGTACCTCGCTACATCTTTGATATACTTTAATTCTTTGTCATACCTGCTCTTGTTTAGCGGAAATCTGACAAGTCTGTTGACCAGAAAACTAATCGCGGACATTTTTTGTTGTTCGCAATGGTGCGAATCAAACGTGATGAATCTGTTGGAATTAGTTTCTTTTCTGTAGATGTCTATCTCTAATTTATTGTTATTGCGTATGACTAGAGTATCTAGAAACGGAAGGCGATTGTTCACTTCTTCTTCAATAGTAAACTTAAGTTTACTCGCCTTTGTTTGTCTTCTCTTTTTCTTTAAAATGGCGTCTTGAAATCGTATTTCTAATTTAGCTCCAAAGACTCTGTATCTCCTTGATTTTCGACAAAACTTTTGAGCTGCTTGGTTAGGGTAATAGCTTTACCATAATTTGGGATAGCTTCTGTTGGCACTGGAACCTCATCGACATCAGAATCTTTCGAAAGTTCTTGTATTTCAACTGGATTTGCAATTTCTTGTTCTGAATGGATCTTCAACATACAAACCTTCATCTACGTTCAAAAAATCAATAAATTCTTATTTTTGAAGATATCTGAAAATACACTAAGGGGCAAATCATCTTCTAGGTCAGATGTATCAGCCTCAGTTAACTGGTCTTCACTTTGCATATTTACATGATTGAATCCTGCTTTGCGGAAGCAATTTTGAATTGTACTAAATTGTATCCAGTGCTGTAATTTTCTTTACTAACTCAAATGCTGTACCAGCAGTTTCAATGTTTACTAGCAGATGTTTGAGTATTAGACTTCGGTAATAAGTTTTAAAATTCTTTATAATTCCCTGGTCAAGTGGTTGATAAGCTGATGTACAATTAGGGGGTAAAAATAATATTTTTATATTATTTAAGCGAACGTCTTTCGTATGAGATCCCGTATTGTCTAAAAATAAAATGTTTCTTTTTTCTTTAGCCATTTTCCAATCTAGGTCTTGCAACCACTCTGTCATAATTTGTCCTGTCATCCAAGCTTTCTTCTTGTATTTCCAAGTTACAGGCAGGTTATTTATATTAATGTTTTTAAAAGCTCTGGGTTTAGCTGCCCTACCAATGACTAGGAGTTTTTCTTTTTCACCCGCCATATTTGCACAATGCCAAATTGTAAACCTCTCTTTGGGATACTTACCCCCAACACATTTTTCCTTCTTTAATGTGAGCGTTTTGTCGGGTAGGGCCCTAAAATACAGGCCTGTCTCATCGGCATTATAGATGTCTCTCGGTGAATATCCTTTAATCAAAAAAGCATTAACCGAAGCTCCTTCTCCCGAAATTGCTTTAATACTTATATTGTAGCGGATTCTAAATTTATTGAGCCAACTAGAAGAAGCACTGAATGTAGAATGTCCCAAAGAAACAACTATTTCTCTTGCTTTACATCGTATTAGCGGACCTAAAAAAAAAATAAGTTTTTTGCGTTTTTGTCACGACAAACCTATTGGTAATCTCACTTTTTTTATCTATTTTTTATCTCTTCCGCATAGACATCAGACTAATATTGAAAGCAGATTCAATCGAAAGCGTATACCCAAAGAATAAGAACGGTAAATCCCCGACCAACTTGGGGAAGTCCCTAATTCACGCCAGGCAGAAATGCACGACATAGGCTGCGTTTGTACCGAAAGATTAAAGTCGGTAAATCTCCAGTTTACTCGGGGAAGTCCCAGCGAAAATAGCGCGCGGCGCGATTGAGAAATGCAATAGCAATACTCTCGATATAAAAATAAGATAAGGCGTTTCTTTTTATTTTATTTTTTGTCCGGTTAAAAGAACATTTTCTCGTGTCCGCGTCCGTTCAAAAGAATGTCCGTCCAAGAAAGAGTTAATTCAATGGAAATTATATGAGAGCCGGTTGGGACCATGACAAAATGTCCGTTTAAGGGAGATGTCCGTGTAAGAGGGGTGTCCGCGAAGGGGAATTTCACTGTATATAGTATTAGGACTTAATAATTTATTTTCTATAAATGTGAAAGGACCTTAATTCGGATCTAAATTATTGATATACGGCATCAAGACATCGTCCAATATCTTATTTTGGTGTTGATTCATGTTGCCTTAGCAAAAATTTAGTGGTCCAGGACCTTCGAATGATGTACAGGACTATACCATAACTGGCGGAGCGATTTTGTTAAAATTTATAATGAAAGACGTATTGTACAAGCATAAGTTTATTCAGAACTATATTACTAATATTTTGCAATGCCTCCTTTGGCTTTTATAATTGCTCTTATTCTTTTTGGCATACTGTCTACGCAAGCGTTAATTGTATGTCTAATTATAGCGTCATTTTGACACACATCCCCAATATTTCTTCCTAATTGCTCTTTAGTAATGTTTCTTCTCGAATACAAGCGTGATTTTAGAACACTTCACACGTTCTCAATTGCATTGAATTTCCAGGACAAGGTAACACTGGCTGAACATGCGTTTCCAAAAAAATTTGGATGGATTTGGTCATGTGGCATGGTACCTTATCATGCATAAATTACCTTCCACTAATATACAGGACCATACCATAACTGACGGAGGGTATTTCACCGTTTTTAGTGGACGTCGTCTAACAAATTGAGCTCTTTCGGTCGTAGTTTGTAGTTTTGACTCATCGCTGAATACAATCTTTAACGAAAAGGCATTGTTCAAACAACAAGAAATTGCTTGATTTATATATTCATTTAAGTTATTTTATCTTACCTTTCGCCAATCTTCTGATGACGTTTTGCCCATTCATAACGTGCTCGCCTCTGCATTTTAATCCGGCCTCGTCCAAACGTCTACGTACTGTACGCGTGGATATTTACACTCCTTGTTGAGACATTGCATTTCCCATTAGTAGTGATCCTTTTCTTGCCGCAAAACGCTCTTCCGGTACTTGGAGTGGATATCTTTTCTTTCATTAAAACGGCGATTCGCTGCATTGTTTGTCTGGATACGTCTTCTTTCTTTGCAATTATGCGTTGAACAATGCCTCAATATGCAGTTTCTTCTCATTTGGTATGTCCTTCTTTTATCCATAACGAAGAGGTATAAAGCGCATACAAGCAATAACTTAAAGTGGAACAATACCATGTAAATATGGAAAAGACGTTGTTACATAAACAGATAAATATTCCTTCTACAAACCGATCCAAATAATATTCTACGAATTACTATGTCTTTTAATCTTGTTTCTACCCATCTTCTACACAGTACAGAATGATTCATGAGGAAGATAATAATAGGCAAAAAAGATATTTTCAAAGGTATTTGTATTCGTAAATTATCACGTTGGAAACACACAAGAGCTTAAATTTATAAGGTGGCCCTAATAAAATGGACAGAGACTGTATTTCATTTCATTAATATATTATTCCTTTGTTCTAAATTTCATATAATTGTCTTAAAGAAAAACAAAGCATACGTATTAAAGCAAAACCTTAAATAAAAGAATCCACCACCAATAATACAAATTTTAAGATAATATGATGACTTTTGCTGTTGTTGTTGACATCGTTTTTAAATATTGCACTTTGTTACAGCTATTCCGCCGTTTTGGAAACACGTTGAGAAAAATTAAAAAATAATTTTTTACCAGTAACGATATAATATATGATATTAATATAAATAAATTTATGCGTAAGATGCATGTTTTCTATGTTCCATACTCTTTGTTATATGTATTTCTACATTTTTGTATATGTTGCATTAGTATTAGTTTTAGTTTAGAATAAAATGTGTCATTAAATCCTAGTTATAACCGCATCAAAAATGATTTGATGTTACCAGCACAGCTCATTCTGGAGATATACATACAAAGATAGAAGTACTTTCCTTCCATTTCCGTTTACAATTAAACATAAAAATAGGTGAATTATATACTAGCTATAAGTATGTGTATATCTTAGGTAGCTTTACTTATAGAGTAGGTTTCTTTGATTCAAAGTTCTAAAGTTATATTTGTTTAAGAAATAAAAAATTTAAAAAACGTACACTGTGAATTGTCTAAATATATCGCCTTTTACAATATGAGGTTAATTAATGAACAAATTCCTATTATAATATCTGACTAGCAAAGAAAATTGAAGATAATACGTATATGACACGGGTAACTTCGGAGAGTTTTATTTATTATTGTTCTTGTTACGTTCTGCTGTTTTGAAAAACAGTGCCGCTGTAGCCTGCTCGTAAATTCTTGAATTTCTTGATCAATACTTGCTTGTAGAAAATGCTGCCTTATTTGGTAAGTTTAAGGTGCTTCAATGAAGCTCAATGCGCATGCGCAAAAATATATATTTAAGAAAATCTGTTCACGGTTTCCAGCCTATGCACAGTTACTATGTACGTAAAATATATAATATGCACAATAATTGCAGTTACTCGAGCTCTCTTATATATGGAATGTACATTAGCATGTGTATACGAAGGCGACATGAAATGTTTCCGAAATCCACAAGAAAAACACGGTATCGGTGTGGTTTTTTGTTTTTCTTTTTCGATGTAGTCTCTTCGAAGATCAATACATTTTTTTAAACGGTGCTCCAGCTTCTTCAAGCCGTCGGAAAAGTAGGATGTTTCGAGGTCTGCAAAATAGCCAACTGCAGTGGCGATGACCTCCTCATTTGAGGCAAATTTTGTAGGAAATAGTCGCTGAGGGCTAGGTCCGGTGAATATGGAGGATGAGAGACGCAACTCATTCAATTTGGACACGACTATACGGGACGATACGTGGTGGAAAAAACACTTTTTTCTGCTGCAAACGAGGCCGTTTCTCCTTCAATACTGCATCGAATCGGGTCGATAAATCGCTGTAGTATTCTTCTGCAGATAGTCAATGAGGATCACACCTTGGGAATCCCAAAAAATGGTCGCCATGACCTTTCCGGCCAATGGAACGGTCTTTGCTTTCTTCGGAGACGATTCGCCCGGAAAAGTCCACTGCTTCGACTATTTCTTGGTCTCCGGCATGTAGTGGTGGATTCAAGTCTCATCCATGGTTACGAAACGCATGAAGATATCCCTTGGATTTCGTAGGATCCGGGCCAGACACTTCTCCGAAACAATCACCTGATTTCGTTTTTGCTCCGGCATGAGCGTGCCCAAAAGCTTTTTCATACCCAAAATTTCGAGTAGGATATGGCCTGAGATGCCTTCCAATTCATCGTTGGTAGCTGTTCGTCACATGTGCTTGTGCGCCCACGTTTGAACTCGGTCACCCAGAACCTCATGGTCGAAAATGATGCAGTACGTCCGCCATGAACCTCTAGCAAAATATTTCTATTTTCCGTGGCCGTTTTCCCAGCCATCCAGAAGTGTTTTATCACTGCACGAAATTCGATTTTATCCATTTTTGCTACACGAAACATACTCTTAAACTATTGACAGTAGACCTCTGAAATTTTGCCAGTTGCCATAAAAGAGGTTGTCCTTACACTCAAGGAACCATTTCAGGTCGCCCTCGTATGTATGCTTTCACCTTTAGTTTTTGCTATATAAAGTACTGCTGCAGCGTGTACGTTGTCCATGTTTAAAGCCTTATAGGCTTCCGCAGAAGCTTTGTTAAAGGCATGTAATAATGCCTATATATGTGTGCTTGCACCACTACTTTTGTGTAGGGGAGACAACCCTATTTAATCGTTATTTTGATAAGCGCACTTTAGTGCTGTGCTTATTTATATGTCCTTTTGCGGGAGCGATATACTTTTTCTTTTCCTTGAATTTGTCTAAGGGACTTGATCCTGTTTCGTTGGGTTGTGTTTGCACTCGAACCAAACACTATCCTTATTTGTACTTTTACAGGGGAACCCAACCTTATCTCTTAGAGCCTGAACGCCTGATTTAGGGCGACAGTGGCGATAATAGCCTATTGCAAAATTAGAGTATGTAATGTCACAGCTACCCAGGTGTTCTCGGAATAGAAATAATACGCTATGTAGCCAACAAATGTACGAAGTCTGCACCGACAAGGAAAACCGCAGAGCTAAAATCCACATGATATACAGAAATTTGGTCCGCGAAACTCGTCCGCATCGACGGACAATTAACGAAAAAAATTAATCCCCTAATAACGCAAGACCGAACAAACATGCAGATGACAATGGACGCTGCTGCCTCAATGACCATCAACTAGAAGCGGGGAGATTGTACTTGTTATTGCTTCCACAATCTTAACAGAAGACCAAATAACACATGGGCTGAATAGTCCCGGGCCTAACAAAGAAAACACGGTTTTTTTTTGGTTCAAAATTAGCTTTATTCATCAACGTAATCTCCATCAAGAGCAACGCAATCATTCCAGCGCCGCTCTAACATTTCAATACCACTTTTGTAGATTTGTTAAATTTTGAAGGTTAGTACTAACTGAGAGAAAGGTGACTGCAATAAAACTAGCGTCATCTATGTGTTAGGCCCGGGACTTTTCAGCCCATGTGTCATATATAAATAGCATTATTTATTTATTTGGCCAAAGTGAAGCAATATTTTATCTAATTGAAAATTATAATTGATTAAAATTGTAGTCGTAACGGGAGATACTATTTCATTAAAATTATAATTATTAGTTGCCACCAGCACTAATATAAATTACATAAAATTTATTGTCACACAAAAAAGATTCTAAGAACAAGGTAACGAAAGTTAATTATACATAAAAAATAGGAAAGAAAAAATACCTTAAAATTACCTGTAGTAAGATAATTTTACATGTCATTTGTAGTAAACGCAATATTCGTACATCACACGTATTTACGATTGGATTGGTAAATTGGGAATACTTATTGGCGTAGTAATGTTGAGTATGGGGTAACGGATTTATATTGGGCGGCATCGATCGTGTGAACATGAAAGCCGGTAAATTACATAGACAGTGGATGATGATTTGAGCTTATACTGTAGTAGTATAGTTTTTAAGATAAGTAAGTAATATATAATTACACTATACAGAATATACTGAGTGATTTTAAATGTTTGAGGACAGTTTAAATTTCGCGCCTTGCTAAATTTTTGTCACGTTGGCGATTTGGTTTTGAATTCGTAACCAGTAGCGTAGCAAATAGATTTTGGATGGGTGATAAAATATTGACAACAGTTCTTCAAAAAATCAATTTCATATTGATTTTCTAAGCAGAAAATTAATGTAAATGTGATAAAAAAATGGAAAGAAATATAAACAGTAGCTCTAAGAAGAACAGATTATAAGTAAAAATGAAGCAAATAATAGCGAATAAAATGAATATAAATAACGAATAATAAATAACGTGTCGCACAGGCAGTTGACAGGACCGATACTCACAATGGCCACTCTTAACATGTCAAATCCCCTAGAATCCACCTTGCGAAATTTAAACTATCCTTAAACATATAAAATCACTCTGTATTTGTTTGTAGTAACTCAGTTTTAACCATGCAAACATGCGTTGTGCGAACGAAGCCCTAAGCTTCTCCACACGGTAAAGTAAACGTAATTTGAAGTACTGAAACCGGTGATAAATACAGAAGCAACAAGTATATATGAAAAATAATTAAAGCAAGTTTCTAACGTTTAATGTGTAGTACGCAGTTTTAGATCGATTCGAAAAAAATTACATAGTTTTATACATTTTTGGATATAAAAATGGAAAATCTGAAATAAAATCAAATACGATTACTTTCCAAAAAATATATGCGTTACATGCATCACAAGGAATTGCATTTTCAAGTGTTGTATACTCTATTTTTTAATTCGGAGGAGTAAAATGAAGAGACGTGTTTACACGATGGAATGTTTCAAAGCTACTTCTTGGCGGCAGTTTTAAAACTAGCTAGGATTTTCTATAAGTTTTAGTTACGTAATTATTATTACATCGCAAATTTAGGGAGAAAAATTAAATACAAACGCACTCACAAAAATACACGCTATGGACATCAATCAGTTGTAGGAATATGGCGGCCGGTATTATATTAAACATCGCTAGTGTAATTTTTACCGAAAACTAACCAACAGCTAGCCTACTTTTAGGAGCTTCGATTTAAAAACACTCCTCCAAATTAAAAAATAAAGTATAACTGATATATATTGGGAAATATATTTATAACTAGAGGACGGATTAACACATGGGCTGCAAAATCCCGGGCCTAACAAAGAAAACACGTTTTTCTTGGTTCAAAATTAACTTTATTCATCAACATAATCTCCATCAAGAGCAACGCAATCATTCCAGCGCCGCTCTATCGCTTCAATACCAGTTTTGTAGAACGATTTATCTTTTTCCTGAAAATAGGCCTCAGTTTTAGCGATAACCTCTTCATTCGTGCGAAATTTCTTACCGGCGAGCACTTTTTTGAGGTCTACGAACAGCCAATAGTCGCTGGGAGCCAAATCTGGCGAATACGGTAGATGTGGGAGCAATTCGAAGTTCAATTCATGTAGTTTTGCCATTGTTTTGTTGTGACACGGTGCGTTGTTTTGATGAAACGCATTTTTTTCTTTGCCATATGCGATCGCTTCTTTGCAATTTCGGCCTTCAAATGCTCCAATAACGCTATATAATATTCACTGTTGATGGTATTTCCTTTCTCAAGATAGTCGATGAATATTACACCACGCACATCCCACAATACCAAGGCCATAACCTTTCCAGCCGATTGTTGTGCTTTCGGGCGCTTTGAACGAGGTTCACCAGTTGCTGTCCACTCAGATGACGATCGTTTTGATTCCGGAATGAAGTGATGGATCCATGTCTCATCCATTGTCACATATCGATGCAAAAATTCCGGTTTGTTACGTTTAAACATGGCCAAACACTGCTCAGAATCATCAACACGTTCTTGTTTTTGGTCAACAGTGAGCAAACGCGGCACCCACTTTGAACAGAGCTTTCTCATAGTCAAATGCTCATGCAATATAAAGCCAATACGTTCTTTTGATATTTTTACGATGTCAGCTAACTCACGCAATTTCACTTTTCGATCATTCAAGACGATTTTGTGGATTTTTTGATGTTTTCTGGTGTTACCGCCTCATTTGGACGTCCACTGCGTTCTGCATCGTCGGTGTCTCTACGACCACGTTTGAAGTCGGCAAACCAACGTTTTATTGTTGTTTCTGATGGAGCGGGGTCCCCATAACACTTTTCAAGCCATTGCTTCGCTTGAACGGTATTTTTTCCCATCAAGAAGCAGTGTAAAATTAAAACACGAAATTGTTTTTGATCCATTGTTTCGAAAATAACAAAAGTAGCGTGACTCTTAGCACAATAACACACAAACTAATGAATAGAATATCATGAAATTTTAACAGCTGTCTTTTGAAGGTTAGTACTAACCGAGAGAAAGGTGACTGCAATAAAACTAGCGTCATCTATGTGTTGGGCCCGGGACTTTTCAGCCCATGTGTTATATGCAAAGAAAAACTGGAATATATGCATCGATTTTTGAGAAAATATGCATAAACGTGGTGCATATATGCAAAAAAATTGCGACAATATACAAAATTTTTACATAAAATAAACAAGAGCACAAATTTTTTACAACATATTTCTAAACCAATTTAAAATTAAATGTTTTTCAAAATTGTGTAAAAGAAAGTTTTGTCTTGTATCAGAATACATATGTTTCGAAATAGAAAAGCTTCTTTCAACATTCACAGATGTAGTTGGTGCATTTATTAAATTTGCAATAAATTCTAAACTAAAATTAAAATCGAAATCGTTTACTGTTTCACCTTCCAAAATTTTCTTAACTTTCTTCAATTTTCAAATACCCCGCATTTTTATTTATCACTTTATTCAATTTATCGTATATGGAATTACCTATTGTACCCTTAACCTTCTTACATAGCATATCAAATTCGTCTACTATTTCGACTGATTCCGGGAGGAACATCCCTTGCGTCTCTAGTTTACGAATGGAACTTGAAACAAAGCTATAATTTGACTTAATATGCAAACGGTTTTGTAGCAATTCTGTTGGTGTTACTATCTTTTTACAGTTTTCTAGAGCAATGCAGTCAGCAGTGATTTCAAGAATTACATTTTTTATTCCTTCAAAATTATCCGCGTAAAAAATTGCAACGTCTAACCATGTACCCCATCGTAATAATCCATTCATTACGCAACTTAACACCGGGAAGTCGCTCCTTATAAAATTGGATTTGTAAAGGTGCTTTTAAAAATACTTTTCTAACATTGTTAATTAAATCATTAGTCAAAGAAAATTGATTCCTAATGTCTTCGGCTACATGATTGAACCCATGAGCTAAACAAGTATGAATAATGTTACTACAAAAAATTTTTAAATTTTGCGCGGCTTTTATCATGTATGGTGTAGCGTTCGACAACATTAGTAAAATTTTTTCACAAATTATACTTCCATGTAAAAAGAAATTTGATAAACCTTCTTGAACGAATTGCCCAATTGTCACATTATTTCTTTTTTGAAGTTCTTTACAATAAATTAAATATGATTTACCTACAATATCTTCATGAAGAATTCCTATTAACAAATGGGCAATACAATGGCCACAATTATCGGTACTTTCATCTACCATGATATAAATAAAATTGTTCCCCACTAATTGTTGAAGTTCTGCCATTGTTTGGTGGTAACAAGATGTGCCAATTTTTTTGTAAGGTGCTTTCGTCAGGTATATTATGTTTGCAATATTTTTGCAGAAATCATTTCATATTAATATTGTTTAATCTTGCTAATGGTATTGGTATGTGGTTAGACGAAATTAATGCGTTACACAGATCCGTATTATATTCTTCTTATTCCAAGTTGATGCTACCCATTGATATATAGATTGCTGCACACATGCAGATCGGTTTAGTTTTTCACATTTTCCAATATGTGATGGAGTTTTAGCGTGTTGATCCCAGGAGACACCTACAACAACAATTATCATTTTATATCAAAAGTTAAAGAATTTAAAAACAATTGTAAAGCTTTTAAACTTACCAGTTTACTACATATTATCTATCAACTTAAAGAGTAATTACGGTAAGTACATAATTTTCACGTGATGCAATAGCAAAAACTTATGTTCATAAAATGAAGTTCTTACAAAAGGTGTGCAGTTGCAACATGCAGCAATACATATACAAATAATGGAGATGCGCGATATTTTCGTTTACCTAGAAATTAAACAAGAGGAAACATGTGGCTAGAAATAATAAATAATGAACATTTAAATGGAGTACAATATAATCATGTGCATAATAGCTACACTAGGGTGACAGAATAAAATAGACACCTACTACTAAAAAAAAAAGATTCTATTCTCGTTATATATACAAAATATTTTAAAATTTTTAAATTAGACTAATATTTTGTCGATCCACTTTTACTTGCGTGAAGTGCTGCGAGTCGTCGTGGCATAGAATCTATTAAATGATTAATGGTGTCTTCTGGAATATTTAACCACTCTTCTGTAACAGCTGCCACGAGTTCTTCCTTATTGCTGGGTTTTCGGGGTCGTTTCGCCATATTTGTGTGGATTATGTGCCAAACATTCTCTATCGGATGAATGTTTGGTGATTGGCCTGGCCATGGTAAAATCCGAGTCGCCTGTTCCTCTTTCCATGTGGTTGTTGTTCTTGCTTTTTGTGGCAGGGTGTTCCATCTTCCATAAAAGTGGCGTCTTCTTTAGATAAAATGGCGTTGTCGAATATCGGTAGTAGTCCTTCTGTTAATATTTGGATACATTTGCCGCATTTATATTTCCGTCGCAGATTACTAATTGCGATCTTCCACCATACCATATCGCGCCCCACACCATGATGTTCAAACCGCCGTATGTCACCGTCTGATGCAAAAATTTGTCGTCCAGTTGCTGTGACGAACGTCTCCATACCCACGTACGACCACTATCACTGAATTGGCAGTATCTGCTTTCGTCTGAAAAAATGACAGACCGCCAAAACTCTTGGGACTTCGTTCGCATTTCGATTGCCCAAGCCATTCGACGCCGTTTTTACAACGCCGTAAGGAGAGGTTTTTTCTTTGCCACCCTTTTATACATCCCCATACTCTGGAGGTATCGCAGAACGGTGCGCTGACTTTTCTGTGACGTTGCCGCAAACTCAGCTGTTCGCTTTTTCGCGGTTCTCTTAACACTTCGCGCACAAGCACCCTTTTACTTCTTTCAGAAGGTCCGGCACGATCTGGTCTCGGCTCCACTGTTGTTTTTTCTTTGCGTTTAAATTGTGTAATCACACGGTTAACTGTGGACAACGGAATATTTAAAAATTTACTTATTTCACGTTGCGAAGCGCCTTGTTCACTCTGGCCAACGATGCGACCCCGGGTGAAGTCGCTAATATCACTCGAACCTTGTAAGCGAGGCATAGTTGTAATGATACTAAACTATGACGAATTCCTTCCGATACATCTACCCCAACCCTAATGATAAGGGAAAGTTCTTAATTCGTTCTTAGAATTTAGCTGTTTACATATTTATACCGCTTTACCTGGTGTCTATTTTATTCTGTCACCCAAGTGTATCCTATATGCAGTGATCATTTCCGTAATGATCAGTTTCAGACTCCAGCAAAACTAAAATTAAACAGGACTGCTGTACCATTTATTTATGACGCACGTAAGAATTACCTCATGGAATTGATTTGATATACTTTTAAAGACAGAATAAATAATTCAATTTCCTGTTGAACGTATTTACAGTAATTTGTTGCTAGCAATAATAGTTATTTTACATGACTATTTTGTATATATATATTTGTTTCTACAGCTATTGTTGAAGAGCAACCTGACGAGCAAATGATTGAAGTTCTTGGTGCACCAAATTTTTCATTCGCCAATCCCATAGAGCAGCAAAGTTGTATTCGGAAAATCTCACCCCAGATTATAAAAATGTAAGTTGTCACTTATTTGCAGAAATAGTGGGGTATATTGTTGTAATCCTTAATTCTATAATATATAAGAAGAACAAGGATCTTAATCAGCACTATTATTTACTATATAAGCGCTGCTTGGGATTCTGAATATCGACATCTGTGTACCTTGCCACATCCTACACCGTTAGAGGAGGATAGTCAACCACCAGCACCTATAGCTACGCGGAGGAGATTTCCAAAGCCTTAACGTACTTCAACGGAGCATCGCTTGCCAGAGCAGGAAGCCAGCGCTTGCCGACTCCGAAGACAACGTCAACGGTTTACCGACAGGGGAAGCGGAAGCCGGACGAAGCTCATCGTAACACATGGGCTGAAAAGTCCCGGGCCTAACAAAGAAAACACGTTTTTTTTGGTTCAAAATTAGCTTAATTCATCAACGTAATCTCCATCAAGAGCAACGCAATCATTCCAGTGCCGCTCTAACATTTTAATACCACTTTTGTAGAACGATTGCTCAGTTCTTCACAGACAACATCAATTCTTTAATATCAAACCAAAAACAAACAGAAGTTCTAATGCAAGAACAGGTTTCAATAATCTCGGAAACAATAACCAATGTTAACAATTCATTATTGAGAATTGAACGATAATATATATATATATTAAATAAAAATTTAAAAGAATTCAATAAATTTTCTCAGAAATTGGCAAGTGCAACGAAACAGATAGGAATCGAAATAGATTTAGCAAATCACTTAATATTACATATTGAAATGAGTGACGAAGTCTTAAACGTTCTTCAAAATTATGTGAACGATATATCACTAACACATGGGCTGAAAAGTCCCGGGCCTAACAAAAAAAACACTTCTTTTTGGTTCAAAATTAGCTTTATTCATCAACGTAATCTCCATCAAGAGCAACGCAATCATTCCAGCGCCGTTCTAACATTTTAATACCACTTTTGTAGAACGATTTATCTTTTGCCTGAAAATAGGCCTCAGTTTCAGAGATAACCTCTTTATTCGTGCGAAATTTCTTACCGGCAAGCATTTTTTTGAGGTCTGGGAACAGCCAGTAGTCGCTGGGAGCCAAATCTGGCGAATACGGTAGATGTGGGAGCAATTCGAAGTTCAATTCATGTAGTTTTGCCATTGTTTTGATTGACTTGTGACACGGTGCGTTGTCTTGATGGAACGCATTTTTTTTCTTTGTCATATGCGGTCGTTTCTTTGCAATTTCGGCCTTCAAACGCTCCAATAACGCTATATAATATTCACTGTTGATGGTATTTCCTTTCTCAAGATAGTCGATGAATATTACACCACGCACATCCCACAATACGGAGGCCATAGCCTTTCCAGCCGATTGTTGTGCTTTAGGGCGCTTTGGACGAGGTTCACCAGTTGCTGTCCACTCAGATGACGATCGTTTTGATTCCGGAGTGAAGTGATGGATCCATGTTTCATCCATTGTCACATATCGACGCAAAAATTCCGGTTTGTTACGTTTAAACATGGCCAAACACTGTTCAGAATCATCAACACGTTCTTGTTTTTGGTCAACAGTGAGCAAACGCGGCACCCACTTTAAACAGAGCTTTCTCATAGTCAAATGCTCATGCAATATAAAGCCAATACGTTCTTTTGATATCTTTACGATGTCAGCTAATTCACGCAACTTCACTTTTCGATCATTCAAAACGATTTTGTGGATTTTTTTGATGTTTTCAGGTGTTACCGCCTCATTTGGACGTCCACTGCGTTCTGCATCATCGGTGTCTCTACGATCACGTTTGAAGTCAGCAAACCAACGTTTCATTGTTGTTTCTGATGGAGCGGAGTCCCCATAACACTTTTCAAGCCATTGCTTCGCTTGAACGGTATTTTTTCCCATCAAGAAGCAGTGTAAAATTAAAACACGAAATTGTTTTTGATCCGTTGTTTTGAAAATAACAAAAGTAGCGTTACTCTTAGCACAATAACTCACAAACTAATGAATAGAATATCATGAAATTTTAACAGCTGTCTTTTGAAGGTTAGTATTAACTGAGAGAAAGGTGATTGCAATAAAACTAGCGTTATCTATGTGTTAGGCCCGGGACTTTTCAACCCATGTGTTAATACAACATTATCATTAATTATCATATACTACCACCTGAAAGTTTACTTAAAGAATTACAGAGAATATCATTAAAATATACTTTACCTATAATGCTAATAAATGAAAATATATATATATTATAGCATTATTAAAATAAGCTCATTTACTAAGAATAATTTATTGATAGTTGCCTTTTACATACCCATAGCTAGTATGTATAATTATAATTTATATGAAATGTTTCATTACCAATTCCAAACACTCATGACAGTACATTATACCCTTATATAGAACCTTCTAAACATTATATATTAGTAGCAACGCAATGAAATTATTATTACATGTTAAACAATTTAGGAAAATGTGCAAGGTATTCCTCAATTCAATATTTATGTAGAGATATTAACACTATTAGAAGAACGGAGTCTAGCCAATGCGAAATTCAATTATTCCTTGGGAAAACTACTAAAATTCCAGGAAGTTGTTCTATCAAAAATATAATAGCTAATTTAGAAACATGCCATCCGACCATAAATAATCAGTGGATATTTGCCACATCACAGCCAATCCATCTAACCATCATATGTTATAATGATGAATCAGAAGAAATTGTAATTGACAAGGTTGGAATTATTCAATTAAATAAACAATGTAAAGCTTATAGCAAGAATATTGTAATTGAAGCCCACACGATCATAAATTCTTTAAATCTATCCAACGAAACACCTAGCACTAGCATTAATGAAGATGATTGTTGTAAAGAATTGAAGGAAAATATTACTATACTATACTTAGTGGAATAAAATTGGAACCAATAAAACTTACTAATTTAGACCTTAACGAATTGAAATATGCTCAAAAGAGGCTAAATAAAATTGACGAACAACTGCAGCAACAATTAAATAAAGCGTTTATTATAAAGAATGGCTCATGGTTCACCACGATATTATCATTTGTATTCTATGTCATTATATTAATTATTATATACATTTTACTTAAATGTTGTGGATGTTTTAACCTATGTAGAAAACTATATTGTATGAATCGTGACAATAAATTAATAAAATCATGTAATCCATGTGTACAAATTTATAATCAATGCTGTTCAAATACTCCAAGTCCGCATACAAATGTACGATATGATTGCAAGTTACAAGAATTAAGAACAGAAACAACTAATACTAGTAACGAAGAAGAAACAAGCTCGCTTAGACGTTCTAAAAGACTCCAAAAGAAGTATGTTACACAATCTTAGAAAGACGTTGCTCAGGTTCCATATGAATTATTATATTATTAAATATTATCATGTATTATTATATTATATTGTTGTATTATTATACTGTACTATGATACATTTATATTATATTTTTGTAAGACCAAGATTTTTGTTTAAATTTAAAAAGATATCAAAACTCTTTTCTAGCAGGGAGGTGTTGTAACCCTTAAGTAAGTCTATAATATACACTACCGCTCAAAAGTTTTTAGGCACCCCTGTTTTCATGGATTATTCATATAGTATTATGTTTACCAAAAAAACATTATAATAAAATGAAATGCGTATTTAAAATGTAGTTCAGCAAGATAAACACCCATTATATCGCATAAGGTTTACTATCATTTACCTGTACTTGTTCGGATTACCATAAACTGTTTATTGCGGTGCAATTACAATAACAATCCCTCTGAATTTACTGGGTAAATTTAGTCATCTGTTAGATTGTAGGTAATAATGTTTAAATTACCTTCCTAGAGGATTATAGTGAAATCTGTAACCTATGGTCAGTTGCAGTGTGGTATTTACTCTATTCACGTCGTGAGCGAAGTATCGTGGGACAATTTTTAAAATGCCTCCGCGAAGAGAAATTAGTATGGAAACACGTGCGCTTATAATAGCTTACCATAAAAGTGGCATAAGTAATCGACAAATTGCCAAAGAAATGAAAATACACCACGCTATGGTTGACTATAACGTAAAAAAATATCGGCAAACTGGCAGTTTTCTTAATAAAAGACGGAGTGAAAGGCCAAAAGCGACAACATCTGCAGATGATCGCAGAATAGTGGTTACCAGCAAGTTAAATAGACACAAAACAGCCCCGGAAATCACCGCAGAATTAAATGTTGGTCGCCAAAAACTAGTCAGTGTTTCTACAGTCAAACGTCGCCTACAGAAAGCCGGACTCCATGGACGTATTGCGATGAAAAAGCCATTACTACGCAAACAAAACACGCAAAAGCGACTTAAATGGGCTCGTGAATACCAACACTGGACCATAGAAGAGTGGAACAACGTCCTATGGACGGATGAGTCCAAATTTGAGCTGTTCGGAACCCGAAGACGCATATTCGTAAGAAGATCTGTGGGTGAACGTGCCAGAGAAGAGTGTATTGCTGCTACCGTGAAGCATGGTGGAGGTTCTATCATCATTTGGGGCTGTTTTGCTGGCACTAGTGTAGGGGACATTGTGAAAATTGACGGTATATTAAAAAAAGAAGGCTACTGCGAAATTTTGGAGAACCACGCAATACCTTCCGGAATTCGACTTTTTGGTCAAAATTTTATCTTCCAGCAAGATTATGACCCAAAACGTTCCTCTAAATTATGTAAAGACTATTTACGCCATTTAGAAGAGGAAGGAACCCTCAAAATTATGGAATGGCCTCCCCAGAGCCCCGACTCGAATCCAATCGAATTACTGTGGGAAGAACTAGATCGGGAAGTACGGAAATCGGCTCAGACATCAGCTACTGACGTGTGGAACAAATTGCAATCGAGTTGGACCTCAATAACACAAGAAACTCTGGCAAAACTTATTGCGAGAAAGCCTCGATTGTGTGCTGCTATTATTAAATCAAGAGGAGGTCACATAGATGAAAGTAAAATTTAAATTAAACGTTTTAATTTTCACATTTATTTAATATATTTTTATTCATATACGTGTATCTGTACATAAAAAATAAATATTATTAACATTTTTGCTGAGCTTTTATACATTTTTGCTGTCACTGAGGGTGCCTAAATACTTTTGAGCGGTAGTGTATAAGAAGAAGAAGGATCTTAGTCAGCACTATTATTTACTATATAAGTGCTGCGCGGAAAACCCTCATCAGAGTAGTACCCCGACGTTATTAAGAGTAGTATCAAGAGAAGTACATTGTTCGTATTAAGTCGTGTTGTGCAAATTCATGTAATTTGTTAACTTGTATTCTTATTACGTTCGACTATAATAAAGCTGTTAACTTTTGTTAATACTTTCAATTTGTTTTCAAATTGTATTTTTTTGTGTAACGGAGCTTCACAATAAAAGCTGCCCTGGTGTCAGAAACTGCCTTTTTTTAAAAACAGCGAATGTGTTAAGAGGAATACAACAATACTTATATTAAAATTCTTTTTTTTAAAACTAACTAATAATCTTTAAATTTCAAATTAAATTGATTCTCACAACTAACTTTTTAATGTAAATAAAATACTTTCTATCAAGCTCTAATTTGCCATTCTAGGTACACTTTCCAGTACACCTACTATGTTACGACTTATCCTTCCTTGGGGAAGGAGCGACGGGCGATATGTACATATTTTAGAGCTAAAATCATAAAGTTTAACTAAACTATATTACTATCAAATCCGCTTTATAAAATATTGTTAAATATTTTAACCATCTAAATAAATTTATTGTAACCCATCTCTTCTTATCTATACGCTGTATCTTGATCTGATTTTTTTTATATATATATAAATCTTGACAGGTTCCACTGAATAGACTCAAATACCACCAGATTCTCTGAGTTTCAAGAACATTACTACTACTCTAGCATAACAATTTGCATTTTCAATAATAGGGTATCTAATCCTAGTGTAAAATAGAAACCTCATAATCTTATTATTTAAAATAGGCATTTAAATTAAAGTTACTGGTTTCACCAAATAAATTTAAAATTAAATAGCCTTCAATCCAAAGTATTACTAACCGAACAAATTTAATTGCATTATTTGTATAACCACAATTGCTGGCCAAATTTTATCAATACTTTTATAAATCCCTAAATCAAAATTCCTTTTATATTTAATTAACTATAATGCACTATAATACAAGAAAAAGATAAATTACCATACTGTAATAGTTTCTATAAACAATAAACTTTCCATATAATTAAATCGATTAACTGAAATTTTAAGCTAAAATAAAACTTTATTTTAAAATGATGAATACACCTAATATATCTCTTTAACATAACTAATTCTTAGAAACTAAACTATATCTATATTTTATTATTAAAAATTAATATTTCATCTAATAAAACTATAATCTAAATAAATCTACACTTAATATATAAATAAATTTATATATATAAATTTATCGAGAACCGTATCAACAACTAAAAGAGGATACGATTTAAATCATCTTACTACAACACATAACAAGACGATGCTTATACTGGTGATAACTTATTTGAATTCGGCAACTACATACATTTCAAAAACTATCTTATCAAAGAGGATGTATTACCTAAAAGATTACAAAATGGGAAGGAACTGATTGTCTTACCAGAAGATCATTGCATAAAAATCTTAAAAGATTTACACCTCATTTATACACATATTGGGTGCAGGAAACTATATTTGATACTGAGAGAAAAGTATATATCAAAAAATGATTATACACTAACAAAAAGGGTTGTTAATGCATGTGAGCAATGCCTTTTGTCAAAATTCAAAAACTATACCCCTTATGCTTTCGGTAAAACAATTTCGGCCAATAACATACTCCAGGTGATCACGATTGATTTCATTCAAAATTTACTACCCTCTAATTAAAAATAATAATATTGAAACAAATTTCACTCCCATAAGACATCCCCAATCAAATCCATCCGAAAGATAGGCGAGGGTGGTCCTGTAATTTCTAAGAATGTCTGTCTCTGAAAATCATGATTATTGGTCATTTTACCTGAATGATAAAGAATTTGCCATAAATAATACACCAGCTAACAGCACTGAAATATCTAAAATTACGTTTTATAATTATATTTACATATTTAATCAGGTCATTTCGCTGGAAAAATGTGTGTATCTCGGTGTGTGAAACGTTAGAATATTCCGAATAGTCTAAAACGACAGGAAATCGTACGAGACACAATTTTCGTATTCGGGAACTTCGATTATATCTCCTTCATAGTAAAACATGCAAAATCAGGTCATTTCGCTTGAAAAATGTATGTATCTCGGGAGTGTGAAATGTTAGAAAATTCCGAATAGTCTAAAACGACAGGAAATCGTACGAGACACAATTTTCGTATTCTGGAACTTCGATTATATCTCCTTCATAGTAAAACACGCAAAATATACTATTCGGAAAATTCTAACACTTCAGACTCGCGAGAAACACACATTTTTCGAGCGAAATGACCTGATTTTGCATGTTTTACTATGATGGAGATATAATTGAAGTTGCAGAATACGAAAATTGTGTCTCTCGTACGATTTCCAGTCGTTTTAGACAATTCGGAATATTCTAAGATTTCAGACTCCCGAGAAACATACATTTTTCGAGCGAAATGATCTGATTTTTCATGTTTTACTATGAAGGAGATATAATCGAAGTTCGATAATACGAAAATTGTGTCTCCCTTACGATTTCCAGTCGTTCTAGACTATTCGGAATATTGTAAGATTTCAGACTCCCGAGAAACACACATTTTTCGAGCGAAATCACCTGATTTTGCGTGTTTTACTATGAAGGAGATATAATCGAAGTTCCAGAATACGAAAATTGTGTCTCTCGTACGATTTCCAGTCGTTTTAGACTATTCGGAATATTCTAAGATTTCAGACTCCCGAGAAACACACACTTTTTCGAGCGAAATGACCTGATTCTTCATGTTTTACTATGAAGGAGATATAATCGAAGTTCCAGAATGCGAAAATTGTGTCTCTCGTACGATTTCCAGTCGTTTTAGACTATTCGGAATATTGTAAGATTTCAGACACCCGAGAAACACACATTCTTCGCGCGAAATGACCTGATTTTGCATGTTTTACTATGAAGGAGATATAATCGAAGTTTCAGAATACGAAAATTGTGTCTCTCGTACGATTTCCAGTCGTTTGAGACTATTCGGAATATTCTAAGATATCAGACTCCCGAGAAACATACATTTTTCGAGCGATATGACCTGATTTTTCATATTTTACTATGAAGGAGATATAATCGAAGTTCCAGAATACGAAAATTGTGTCTCCCGTATGATTTCCAGTCGTTCTAGACTATTCGGAATATTGTAAGATTTCAGACTTCCGAGAAACACACATTTTTCGAGCGAAATGACCTGATTTTGCATGTTTTACTATGATGGACATATAATTGAAGTTGCAGAGTACGAAAATTGTGTCTCTCGTACGATTTCCAGTCGTTTTAGACAATTCGGAATATTCTAAGATTTCAGACTCCCGAGAAACACACATTTTTCGAGCGAAATGACCTGATTTTGCACGTTTTACTATGAAGGAGATATAATCCAAGTTCCAGAATACGAAAATTGTGACTCTCGTACGATTTCCCTTCGTCTTAGACTATTCGAAATATTCTAAGATTTCAGACTCCAGAGAAACACACATTTTTCGAGCGAAATGACCTGATTTTGCATGTTTTACTATGAAGGAGATATAATCCAAGTTCCAGAATACGAACATTGTGTCTCTCGTACGATTTCCCTTCGTTTTAGACTATTCGGAATATTCTAACACTTCAGACTTCCGAGACACACATTTTTCGAGCGAAATGACCTGATTTTGCATGTTTTACTATGATGGACATATAATTGAAGTTGCAGAGTACGAAAATTGTGTCTCTCGTACGATTTCCAGTCGTTTTCAGGCTTTTAACAATGTGCGAAAAATATTGGTTATGCTCAATATGTCATTTCGTCACACAGTAAATTGCAGTGTCAATATACCCTAAGGATATTAAAGAGAGAGTGCATTCAATATAGATTTGTGAGGATGACGTATATAATACATATTCTTGGTGCGTCATGAACTATAGGGAACTATGATACTACTGTATGACGATGAATAAGCCTATCAAAGACTATGAAAAGAATGAATATTACGTCGCAGCACAATAAAAGCAGGTCCTTGTTGGAAGGAACACGTGTTAGAACGCCAAAGCCGCCAAAGAAGTGGAGACAAAGCATCCTCACTGTAGCCTTATCGTACGCACAAATATGGAGCGCAATTTCCCAGCGATTTCAAGTACCGATATACAGGGTGGGGGGTTTCCGAAAGATCCGGAAACGACACTAAGGTGATGAAAACAGGCCCAACCCTACGGTCTCGAAATTGTAAATAGTTAAATCGTATCCGAATGTTATATAGAATTTCCTCTAAAGGGTAGCAGAGCGTTGGTTTTGCGTAAGATACCAGAGATGATCGTGATGTTTATTTATATTTACTAATAACCATGGAACAATATCGATGTAATTTGTCGCGCAAATAAACATCCTAAACAAAAGCAGCTAGTCCGACTATAATAAGTCGCATTTGTCATTCACACTTTACACAAATACTCGAATCTTTAATTTCGGTATACGGTTACTGTAACCAATGATAGATTTGCCCGAAAAAGAACGTATCGAAATATAACCAAGTATGTATGATTGGATTCTGCTATCACAACAAATCATTCTCCCAAGTTAACGCAATATAAATCAGATTATACTTGACCGATATATATTGAACAGATGAACATCCAAACATGAACACCATATTAAATAAATCGTAATACATGTAATGCATTAAAAACAAACCAAGAAAAAAAATACCGGAAAGTAAAATGAATTACTAATAAAATATAGTTAAATAATAAATTCCACTTATATAAAACATTAGAATTAAAAAAAAATGAAAATATGGCAATATAAGGCAAATCGACATTGTAGTTTCTTGCAGAGTGTACTAACGGCGCCGCCAAAGCACGGTCGTCCCCTGTAGGGAACCGCAACAGATGATACGACCTCGAATCCAGGTGTGGTACAACGAGACCAACTCCAGACAACAAACCAGGAGAGTCAATTCCAACGGTGAGAATGTTTTGCATAAATGAAGCACTAATGCGGTTTCTTCTTTCCACAAGCGTTATAAAGTCATGCCTCTGAAGTAGCTCATCGTAGGGTATAATCTTGCATAGGATATTTGCCCATCGTTCTTATATGATAGACATTTTAAAAATTTGCGCTGAATCCGCTCAAGAAGATTGATTCGGATGTTGTAGAAACGATACCAAGCCGCCACAGATGCATATTCGAGCTTTGAAACCACGTAAACGAAGAAAAGAGTCTTTATTGTTGCATCAAGGCTAGTAAAATCCTTACAAGTGCGAAAAATAAATCCTAATAATTTAGAAACGGCTGTCGCGACATCTGAGGCATGGATGGAGAAGGTAAACTTTTCATCATACATCGCAGCTACATCTTTAATGGAAGATTGACGTCCACTATTAATATTGTTAATACAATACAGAGAATCGATTCTACACACCCTGTGTGTAAGACATGAAAAAACACTTATCTACATTTAATATTAATTTACTAAGCAGACACTAGGTATGAATCAAGTCTAAATTACGCTGGAGAAGGTCAACATCATTGAAGGAGTTAACGGCGTGGTAGATTTTAATATCACCAGCATAGGCTAATAAAGGGCAGTTAATGGACTTTAAACGATCGTCGATATATATATTAAAGAGGAGCGGGCCAAGGCTCGATCCGCGACATACTCTACAGGTGGAGTAAAAAGTTCGAGATTTAAATCCATTAAAATAAACGTAATTAAGTCTGTTTAGAAGATATGATCGAATTAATCTTAGGACAATTCCTGCTGACACTGTAAATACTCAGCTTCTCCAACAACCTATGATGATCAATCAGGTCAAAAGCACGGGAAAAAACAGTATAAGTAATATCCAGTTGACCACCGCCATCCACGGTTTCAGCTACTGTTTGAGAAATCTGAGGCAAGTTAATTACAGTAGATCTATTTGCCAAGGAACCATGCGGAGATTCAGAGAGATATGATTTAATATCATAAGAAAGACGTTTAAATATTGGAACTATCACCCTTATACAAGATTGGCGAAGTTCAGGCTACTTTCGATATATCAGGAAACGTATACGTTAGTAGGGTTAAATTAAAGATTATACATAGAGTAGCGAAAACAGTAGCACAAACCTTCACAAAAACCAAGGTATGTTATCACCACCAGCTGGAAACTTCTACTTTAAAGTGTAGATACATTGTAATATATCCTCTACCGAGAATCAGACTGCAGACACAACGGTAGTTAGCTGGAGTCCAAAGAGAGAATTATTTGGCAGAAGCATAAACTATCAATGAGGGATCACTGTATTCGTTAGTGGCATCAAAAACTTTACCAGGAATTCTGGTAGCGCCTTGTCTAGAACGAACGAATTGCCAAAAAGGAACGTGGATTCTTAGAAAGGCCCAGTTCGCTATTGCGAACGTATGTAGTAGTATAGGCTAAACTAATGTCCATCTTAAACTAGCTTACGTAATACCTGAAAGTTCTCTCATGTAATATACATAGAGTAGATACAAAAAAATCAAATTAAAGCCTATCCGTTAGGATGTAGGGATTTAGCATGTTAAGAGATGTTAACCAGTGCGCATTATAACAAAAATTGGCTGGCAAGAAAAACACGGTATTGGTGAGGTTCTTTATATTTTAATTTTCGATGACTTCTCGAAGATCAATATACTTTTCATAACGGTGCTCGAATCTCTTCAAGACGTCGGATTTATGACCATGATTTTTGCCGGAAATACGAAGCACTGAATAATACAGAGCGCGCTTTACTATACTAGTCGGTTTTCCTCTCAATATTATAAATAGCGTTAATCAGGTTCACACAAGAAGATACGCACTTAACACTAAATGCACGCACCAGCGGGTTTACTTAGAAACTAAAGCATTTATCAATACACAATACACTTTCGGGTAACCTGCTCCCACCCTAAAGACTATTGTTAAATTTATTACCTACAATGTTGTCCCAAAAATAATCCTATTTGTGGCGATGAGGATTATTCTAAATATTACTACATTACAATTAACTTCATAAAGGACCTACAAAGGTCACCCGAAATGTTTCCGGAATCGACAAGAAAAATATGGTGTTGGTGTGGTCTTTTATTTTTATTCCCTCGATGTAGTCCCCTCGAAGAGCAATACACTTTAGTCAAACAATGCTCCATTTACTTCAAGCCGTCGGAAAAGTGGCATGTTTCGAGGTCTGCAGAATAACTATCTGTAGGGGCGATGGCCTCCTCATTTGAGGCAAATCTCTCTCCTCCCAGTGATTTTTCACGCTTAGGAGGGAAAAAGTCGTTGGGGGCTACGTCCGGTGAGTATGGTGGATGGGACAATAATTCGTAGCGCAACTCATTCAATTTGGACACCACGATGCGGGGTGGATTGTCGTGGTGGAATAGCGCTTGTTTCCGCTGCAAACGAGGCCGTTCCTCCTTCAATATTGCATCGATTCGGGTCAATAAATCGCTGTAGTATAGCCCCGTGATCGTCCCTCCCTTCTGCAGGGTCGATGAGGTTCATACACATTGGGAATCCTAAAAGAATGGTCTCTCCTGCCCATGGAGCTTCAATCGCCGATCGGCTAACACGACATCATGAATCTTATCGACCATATCATCGTTGGTAGCGGTTTTTGGGCGTCCACTGCGTAGTTTTATCACTTGTGCTTGTGTGGCCACGTTTGAACTCGCTCACCTAGAAGCTGATAGTCGTAAATGATTGGGTTCATTCGAGATGATCCTCTAGCAAAATATTTCGAATTCCCATGGCCGTTTCCGCAGCGATCCAGAAGTGTTATGTCACTACAGGAAATTCGATCTTATCCATTGTTGGAAAAGCCTGACTTGCCATTCGAAACACAGTCTTAAACAACAACCATCGATAGTAGACCTCTGAAATTATGACAGTTGCCATAAAAAATGCCGACTAATGAATCCACCTCAACCTTAGTGCGCCTTTTCTTCGTCGATTCCGGAAACGTTTCAGGTCGCCCTCGTAATATTATCGACTATTTTAAAGCAAATAAATCCGGTGGAACAGCTGCATTTAGAGTCCGATAGATATTGAGAGTTTCCTTTAAATCAAGTATGGGGTAACCCCTTTGACATAGTGTGGGCCAAACTTTAGTGTACATATACGTTCGCAGGCCGCGTTTAAAAGTAGTTCATTTTAAAGTAGTGTTCATAATTTATAGCGATAGATATCAGACATGAAATAATACGACAATGTTATTATAATGATATATATTACTGTACCTAATGCCACGCCTTCTAAGGTATTTACCTTTCCTTCCAACATTAACATTTGGTATAATTTCTATAAAGCAAATTATTACAACGTGTACTTTGATGTATCCACAACCAAGTGGTTATTTCTTAAGAGTCACCTAAATGCTAACTTAGCTGTACAGGATTTTTAAACGAATTGTAACACATGGGCTGAAAAGTCCCGGGCCTAACACATAGATGACGCTAGTTTCATTGCAGTCACCTTTCTCTCAGTTAGTACTAACCTTCAAAAGACAGCTGTTAAAATTTCATGATATTCTATTCATTAGTGTGTGAGTTATTGCGCTAAGAGTCAAGCTACTTTTGTTACTTTCAAAACAATGGATCAAAAACAATTTCGTGTTTTAATTTTACACTGCTTCTTGATGTTGACCAAAAACAAGAACGTGTTGATGATTCTGAGCAGTGTTTGGCCATGTTTAAACGTTACAGATCGGAATTTTTGCGTCGATATGTGACAATGGCTGAAACATGGATCGATCACTTCACTCCGGAATCAAAACGATCGTTATCTGAGTGGACAGCAACTGGTGAACCTCGTCCAAAGCCCCCAGAAAGCACAACAATCGGCTGGAAAGGTTATGGCCTCGGTATTTTGGGATGTGCGTGGTGTAATATTCATCGACTATCTTGAGAAAGGAAATACCATCAACAGTGAATATTATATAGCGTTATTGGAGCGTTTGAAGGCCGAAATTGCAAAGAAACGACCATATATGGCAAAGAAAAAAATTTTGTACCATCAAGACAACGCACCGTGTCACAAGTCAATCAAAACAATGGCAAAACTACATGAATTGAACTTCGAATTGCTCCCACATCCACCGTATTCGCCATATTCGGCTCCCAGCGACTACTGGCTGTTTGCAGACCTCAAAAAAATGCTCGCCGGTAAGAAATTTCGCACGAATGAAGAGGTTATCGCTGAAGCTGAGGCCTATTTTGAGGCAAAAGATAAATCGTTCTACAAAAGTGGTATCGAAATGTTAGAGCGGCGCTGGAATGATTGCGTTGCTCTTGATGGAGATTACGTTGATGAATAAAGCTAATTTTGAACCAAAAAAAACGTGTTTTCTTAGTTAGGCCCGGGACTTTTCAGCCTAAATATTCCAGAAGACACCATTAATCATTTAATAGATTCTATGCCACGACGACTCGCAGTACTCCACGCAAGTAAAGGTGGATCGACAAAATATTAGTCTAATTTAAAAATTTTAAAATATTTTGTATATATAACGAGAATAGAATCTTTATTTTAATTAGTGGGCGTCTATTTTATGCTGTCACCCTAGTGTATTAGTAGATCTATCTATCTATATCAAGTTAGTAAATTTAATGACCATCAGTATTTCGTTTTTCTTAAAAAAATACCAATTCAGCGATGGAATTGAATACAATACATAAAATTTAATTACAAAGGTTATGAATACAAACTATGCTAACAAGTTACCAAGACAAGGTAGGCAATATTACAGTCTTACCAAATTAAATCTGGCGTTGCCAACCCGGTGAATTTGACCTTGGACACCCAGCACATGTTCTTATCTACGGTATTTGTGTTCGAGCATACTTTTTAATGGTTTGCATGTTTTATATCGTGTAAGTACAAACGAAATCTTATTAATCAATTAGTAGCAAAATGTAACTTAAAAACGAGCATTTTACTTCGCAGTATTTTGTCGGCAACTGCTGCAAAAACGGTAAAGTAGAAAGTTTTATTTCAATCATATGTCAAGCATTATAAAGTAGCCGTTTAAATTTCCCTCGTCCTTTTACTTAGGGTGAAAAGTAGATAGCAGCGCTGATGCAAACTCCTTCTAACAATTTAACATTGGACTTATCCATCTTTAGAGTTATCTATGATGACAAGTGACAACATAACCACTGAAAAAAGTTCATACTTTTTTGTCTAATTTTTTAAACATGGTCAAACAAGCGAATTTATTCGCATAGAAAAATGACTTCCTACGACGTTGAGGTACAATTTGAAGGTAGAGCAGAAGAGACGGCAGTGAGATATTTTTCGGTACAATTACCAAATTAAAAGCGTTACACATTGAATTTGTACATCGAATATCTACAGAGTGATTTTATATGTTTGAGGACAGTTTAAATTTCGCGCGGTGGATTCTAGGGGATTTGACATGTTAAGAGTGGCCATTGTGAGTATCGGTTTTATCAACTGCCTGTGCGACACCTTATTTATTATTCGTAATTTATATTCATTTTATTCGTTATTATATGCTTCATTTTTACTTGTAATCTGTTCTTCTTAGAGCTACTGTCTGTGTTGTTTTCCAGGTATGTTTTTATGCATTTCTATTAAATTAAGTGAACTTAATTGTTGTTAGTTTTAAGATGCCGTTTACGGCCGAGCAAGACGCTTTTATTTTAAAAGCGCATTATCGCAGTGGCACTCATCACGAAGATGGATCATGGACTTATTCATTGCAATCATGCCTGAATTAATTTCGTGAAAATTATCCGGATGTTGTCGTACCATACAAAGCGTTTAGTAATCACGGAGACAGAATTATTGAACGATTCGAAGGGAAACACTGCATTTGATAATAATACAAATCATTACAATAAGTATAAAGAATATTAAATTTACATATTAATGATTCATAATTTTATTAATAACATTACAATAGATGATCACATTTCGTGATACTTTCCTTTTTCACAGCGCTGTACACTAGACTCTAAGCGATGCAAATCGGATCACATTTTTTTTTAGCGGTTTTTGTCGAATACTGTTAGGGACGAACAACACATGTGTTGGACACTCTCTGCTTGTTTGGCTGTGGTAAGAGATAGAAGTTTCGCGGGGTTTAGAATTCTAGTAAATTCTATCCGTTGATTTGTGGATCTGGTCACGAGCTTCTTTGAAAGTTTGGGTTTATTGATTGATATGTTTGTTATTAAGCTCTCAAATTAGTTAGTTAATGTGTATAGTTTACAACATCTTTTTGTTCACCGCGAGACTGGAACAGGTACGTTATTTTTTGTTGCTTCGTCATTTACACTGAATTTTCGTTCATTTTAAATTTACAGGGTGATATTACTTGGATGAGATACTAATATTCTCCAACTGAATTACTGAGAATAGAGAAATTTATGTCAGAAGTTACTAGAGATGATTTGTCCCGGAAAATTCCAACTTTCCTTAAAACGTTAACATTCAAACTAGCAGCCACCATCTTAGGAGCCAGTCAACGTGGTGGAATTTTTATCAACTACGAAGGATAGTTAACCTCGACCAGGTAATTTGTATCAATTTTATTGCTACTGCTTAATTTACGTTACAGTTCCTGCTTCAACATAGAATATTCTCTTCCATTATTTTATTTTATTAAAAGGAAAAGGTTAAAGTAATTTCCCTGTTCAATAAATTTATATCTTTATGAATAAAATTAATTTTGAAGTTTAACCTAATATAAGCCTATTGATTTAATAATCACAGGTAAAATTCGCTTATAACGTACTCGTCAGGACCATACAAAATAGTACGTTAACAAAGATCAGGGGTGAGGTTAATTAATAATTCTGTAATCCATGTTTCATCATTGGATTCTGTTGTTTTACATATGTTTTTTGGAATATTTTGATTGTGTTCCAAAAGATGAGGTAAGCTTTTCTCCTGTTATAAAAATCTTTGTATTTGCGTAAGCATAAGATTGTCGACATTTAAAAATAGTTTTCCAAAGTTCTGCTATTTTTGAAAGGATGTAGAACTTGTTTTGTTTGGTCTACTTTATCAGGGCAATCACTGGCCCACCAAACAGGCGAATCCCTTTTTTTGCATAAACAGGAGCTTGAGATTAGAAAGCAAAATTAGCATGTTTGATTGTGGCATTCATAGGGAATTGTACAGTCAAACTCGCTTCTAACGTACTCGTGAGGACCACACAAAGTAGTACGTTGAAAAACGAGTATGTTATAAAACAATATAACCAAATATTATGTATATACTGTCAAAATGCACTATTATTTATAAAATAATGAAAAGATGCACAGTAATAATTAGAGACCGGATTATATGCAATGTGCATTTATTTCATTTTTTGCATATCTTTAATTATAATCTATATGTACACGTATTACACTAATTAAAGTTAATTAGCTCTAATTAGTGATTGCATGTTTAGGATATTACATATTTAAGCTTTTTCTTATCCTTTCTATTAGTAAAAAATTCCTAGTAATTCCTAATGTAGATCGACAACGCACAATTCTCAGAACGATAAATCTTTTACATTGGTTTCTCTTATACTTTTTTCCAAGAGCTGCACGTGTTTAATTTCACCTAGCACAAGGGATGTGGTAAATACGTTTTATTATTATTAATTCCCAAATAAACTATTCATTCATTGAATATCTCTCAGCGAAATAGCATGTAATTCTGTTACGTTTTTAGATACTGTGCATACATACAATGAGTATAGCGAACAAAATTTCTTTACGTATTAAGCCGTACCCTGAACTGGTAAAGGATGGCGACAAAATACTTTGTAGAGCCTGCAGTAAACTGGTAAGTTTAATTTTACTAAAAGCTTTACAATTGTTTTTAAATTCTTTAACTTTTGATATAAAATGACAATCGTTGTTGTAAGTGACTTGTGAGAAAAAATACCTGATTGATCAACACGCTAAAACTCCATCACATATTGAAAAATGTGAAAAACTAAAGCGATCCGTATGTGTACAGTAATCTACAGCTGTGGCCATATGTATTCGCCACCCTTTATTGTTTTTTATTCCGACGAATATATAAGAAATAAAAGAAAATTGATCGATGAAAATGTTTCATTGAGAGTGTATACAGATATTGCTTAATATTTGGTAGCTGCTCCCTGGGCTTTTATCACCGCACGAATTCGTCGGGGCATACTGCTCACAAAGTTGTAGGGGGGTGTTCGGGGGTGATTTTATTCCACTCATCGAATGTTTTTGCTTTTTTTTTCGCTTTAAAATGGACAATAAATGCTCAATTGGCGATATGTCCGGGGATTGTGCCGGCCATTCCAGGACCCGCACGTTATTTTCCTCGAACCAGCGCATTACTTCGCGAGATTTATGGCACGGTGCATTATCTTGTTGGAAGTAATACTCTGGCGCATCATTATCGAATTTTAACGTACACGGTTCCAGAACTTCCTCCAACATGTCGATGTACGTCCGACTGTTCATTCGGCCCTCGCTGACGAACAGTTCTCCGACGCCTGTTGCATTCATCGAACCCCAAACCATTATGCTACCACCCCCAAACTTGACAGTCGGGATTATACAGCCTGGATGGAAGGCCTCTCTTCTCGCCCGCGTCGCACGTGTTTAGGCCCAGGTTTACCACAAAGCTACCAACAAAAACATGAATACTGTTACATTCTGGAACCCATTAAAAAGAATAAAAACACTGTAGATACCAGGAATTGAATACAGAATACCGCAAATACAATAATTATGTATTACTTACCTCAATATTTGACTCATCCGTCCACATAACATTGGCCCAATTGTCAATGGTCCAGTCGCGGTGACTTAGCCCACAGCAGTCTCCTTTTCCTTTGTTGCGGAGACAACCGTGGTTTATGTCGAGCTTTGTATCCACCTAAATTTAATTCACAAAGGCGTCTTCTAACCGTACGAGGAGAAATAGCAACATTATGTAGCCGGAAAAGCTCACTGAAAACCTGTTTAGACCCTTTTTTCCGGTCTCGCAGACCTCCGCTCTAAGACTCGCTCATCTCTGCTAGTTGTCTTCCTTTTTCGACCAGTTTTCGGTTTGCTTGTCAAAGATCCACTCTCTCTCTGTATCGTTTTATCGTCATTCTAACTGTCGATCGCGCACATTTCACTTGTCGGGCAATAGCAGACACCGACAACCCTTGCTTTTCTAACACCACAATTTGTCCTCGCTCTACCTCCGTAAATGCGCGTGTTTTCGGCATTACTTTTTACTGTATACTATCGTATTACACAGACAAAATCGCAGACACAATATCTTCACTCCAACTAGCTCAACCTTACTTTTACAACTGTTAAGAAAGACTGAAGAAATATTCAGAAATGACAATTTTACGTCTATTTTCTAATTTACTCAGAATGGCCTACAATAAACCATTAAACCCTCATTACCAGGACCCTAGTTAAGCCCGTCATCGACCCTGCTTCTTAGAAATACAATAATATTCATGTAACACGTTCAAAACGAGAGTGGCGAATACATATGGCCACAGCTGTATATAACAATGTGTAGCATCAACTTCACGAAACTCAGAGCAAGAAGAATATAATACGGATTTGTGCAACACATTAATTTCGTAGCAAGATTAAACAATGTCAATTTGAAATCATTTCTGCAAAAATATTGCAAACATAGTACACCCGATCAAAGTACCTTACGAAAAAATTATGTCACATCCTGTTACCAGCAAACAATGGCTGAACTTCAATAATCGCTAGGGAATAATTTTATTTATATCATGGTAGATGAGAGTACGGATAAGTGTGGCCGTTATATTGCCCATTTGTTAATGGTAATTCTTCATGAAGATATTATAAGTAAATCATATTTAATTCATTGTAAAGAACTTCAAAAAACAAATAATCTGACAATTGCTTAATTCGTTCGCGAAGGTTTATCAAATTTCCTGTTACCTGGAAGTATACCTTATGAAAACATTTTACGAATGTTGTCCGACGCTGCACCATACACGATAAAAGCCGCGCAAAATTAAAACATTTATTGTAGTAACGTTATTCATAGCACTTGTTTAGCTCATGAGTACAATCGTATAGCCAAAGACATTAGGAATCAATTTCCTAGGATTAATGATTTAATTAGCAATGTTAAAAAAGTACTTCTAAAAGCACCTTTACGAATCCAATTTTAGAAGGAGCGACTTCCCGGTGTTAAGTTGCCTCCTGAACGGATTATTATGAGATGGGGTACTTCGCTAGACGTTACAATTTATTACGCCGATGATTTTGAAGGAATAAAAAATGTAATTCTTGAACTGCTGACTGCATTGCTCTAGAAAACTGTAAAAGATAGTAACATCAACAGAATTGCTACAAAAGCTATTGTATATAAAGTCAAATTATAGCTTTGTTTCAAGTTCCATTCGTAAACTAGAAACGCAAGTAATGTCGCTCTCGGAATCGGTCGAAATAGTAGACGAATTTGATATGCTATGTAAGAAGGTTAAGGGTATAATAGGTAATTCTGTATATGATAAATTTAAAAAAGTGATAAATAAAAATGCGGGGTATTTGAAATTGAAGAAAGTTATGAAAATTCTGGAAGGTGAAACAGTAAACGATTTCGACTTTTATTTTTAGTTTAGAATGTATTGCAAAGTTAAAAAATGCACCAATTTAATCTGTGGATGTTGAAAGAAGCTTTTCCATTTCGAGACCTCTACTCTGATAGAAGACAAAACTTTCATTTACACAATATTTTGAGAAACATTTAATTATAAATTGGTTAAGAAATATGTCGTAAAAAAATTTTTTTGCAATAAAGTTAATGTTTAAATTTCAGCTCCTATTAATTTGATGTAAAAATTTTGCATATTGTCGCATTGTTTTGCATATATGCCCCTGGTTTATGCGTATGCGCTCAAAAATCGATGCATATATGTACACTACCGCTCAAAAGTGTTTAGGCACCTGTTTTCATGGATTATTCATATAGTATTATGTTTACCAAAAAAACATTATAATAAAATGAAATACGTATTTAAAATGTAGTTCAGAAGATAAACACCCATTATATCGCATAAGGTTTACTATCATTTACCTGCACTTGGTTGGATTACCATAAACTGTTTATTGCGGTGCAATTACAATAACAATCCCTCTGAATTTACTGGGTAAATTTAGTCATCTGTTAGATTGTAGGTAATAATGTTTAAATTACCTTCCTTGAAGATTATAGTGATTACTCCATTCACGTCGTGAGCGAAATATCGTGACAATTTTTTAAAATACCTCCGCGAAGAGAAATTAGTACGGAAACACGTGCGCTTATAATAGCTTACCATAAAAGTGGCATAAGTAATCGACAAATTGCCAAAAAATTGAAAATACACCACGTTACGGTTGACTATAACATAAAACAATATCGGCAAACTGGCAGTTTTCTTAATAAAATACGGAGTGGAAGGCCAAAAGCGACAACATCTGCAGATGATCGCAGAATAGTAGTTATCAGCAAGTTAAATAGACGCAAAACAGCCCCGGAAATCCCCGCAGAATTAAATGTTGGTCGCCAAAAACTAGTCAGTGTTGCTACAGTAAAACGTCGCCTACAGAAAGCCGGGCTCCATGGACGTATTGCGATGAAAACGCCATTACTACGCAAACAAAACAAGCAAAGGCGACTTAAATGGGGTCGTGAACACCAACACTGGACCATAGAAGAGTGGAACAACGTCCTATGGACGGATGAGTCCAAATTTGAGCTGTTCGGAACCCGAAGACGCATATTCGTAAGAAGATCTGTGGGTGAACGTGCCAGAGAAGAGTGTATTGCCGCTACCGTGAAGCATGGTGGAGGTTCTATCATCATTTGGGGCTGTTTTGCTGGCACTAGTGTAGGGGAAATTGTGAAAATTGACGGTATATTAAAAAAAGAAGGCTACCGCGAAATTTTGGAGAATTATAGCAATACCAATTAGACTTTTGGGTTAAAATTTTATCTTCCAGTAAGATAATGACCCAAAACATTCCTCTAAATTATGGAAAGACTATTTACGCCATTTAGAGGCACGAACTCTCGAAATTATGGAATGGCCTCCCCAGAGCCCCGACTTGAATCAATCGAGTTACTACGGGGAAGAACTAGATAGGGAAGTACGGAAATCGGCACCGACATCAGCTACTGACGTGTGGAACAAATTGCAATCGAGTTGGAGCTCAATAACACAAGAAATGCTGGCAAAACTTATTGCGAGAATGCCTCGATTGTGTGCTGCAATTATTAAATCAAGAGGAGGTCACATAGATGAAAGCAAAATTTAAATTAAACGTTTTAATTTTCATTTATTTAATATATTTTTACTCATGCACGTGTATCTCTCCGTCGATAGAGAAAGAGGATATTCCATAAGAGCCGTGTACTTAAATTTATTAAATAGAATAGGCCAACGAAAGACCGTGAAGGGGATCAACATTACGTCACAGTAGGATAAAAGCAGACACTTGTTGGGAGAAACACGTGCTATTATGACAAAGGGGCCTAACAAGTGCAGACAAAGCTTCCTCACTGTTGCCTTATTGTATGCACAAACAAAATATAAGCGCAATTCGTAAGAGATTATAAGTACCGATATATAGGGGTTTAAGGCTATTGTGTATAAGACAAACGACATTATTAGAAAGAAAATAGATGAACCTCTATCAACGGAACATTAGAAGGTCCCCAATGGCACAAGCAATGTAGAGACTTTTCAATATCGCTCTGTGAGGATGATGTGTGCAAACATTCTTATAGCTCAATAATCTATAGGAAACTATGAAACTATTAAAAGCAGAATAGGCAAATAGAATGAATAGTACGTTGTAGCACGATAAAAGCAGACACTTGTTGGGAGAAACACGTGATATTACGAAAAACCCGCCAAAGAAGTGCAGACAAAGCTTTCTCACTCTTGCGTTATAGTATGCTAAAAGAAATGTGAACGGTAATTCCCCAGAGATTACAAATACCGATATACAGGAGTTTGCGGAAAGTTGGAAGACAATGATAAGCTTTTGAAAACGGATCCAACTTAGGGTCTTGAAATTTCATATAGTAGTACAATTGTATCTAATACTATCGACTATCTAGAACCAAATAAGTCCGGTGTAACAGCTGCATTCTCAAACCGAATGTCATATTGAGACTTTGTTTTAAATGGTAGCATTAGTTTTGCGTAATATGATACCTGAGAAGGTCATGGATGTTCCTGTTACAATAATAACAGCTGTTTTGGAGTTTACGTACGAGCGTTTTTAAAGTTTGCCGCGCAGAAAGACATCCCTAACAGAAACAACATGCCTCATTCGTCATCCACACTTGCTAATGCTTATTTGTCAAGAAGTAATAAATTATTATTACAATTAATTACATTGAAATACAGTAGAGTTCACATTTACAAGAAACCTCTTATATAACGTACTTTCCGATATAGCGTATATTTTCCTTGGTCCTGGCAAAGACTAGTTTGATATAATGTATTTTTGTTCTAATGTTACGTACCTCTGTTATTACATACCAAAATCTTGTTAAAAAAAGATTTATGTATTAAAAATGAATACTTCCACTGAGCGACTGGGTTAAAGTATTATCAGTTGAAGAGAAAACTATAATTAAAGAAATTCAAAGTGGTAAAAAATTTGATATTTGTCGTGCTGAATGTCTTAATTCACAGGTATAGCAGTAAACTCCACTCATACAAATTTATTAATTAGGCGGAACACGTAGCGTTTCGAGAGCACGTGGACTCTCATTGTCAACCGTGTTACCGACTGAATGTAAAAAGCTGTATCGCACATGCAAATTATTTTCTACGGAGGCTCTAAAATTCCTTAAACATATGACTGTTTACAATCTACTAGATGGTCTAATATCTGGTATGGGTGCATTTTCGGGAAAGGATGGAACGAAAGCGAACCGTATCTCTAACAGTGTGCAATTAGGGGTGGTTCTCTGTTCTTTTTCAAAAATAATTTAGACGAAACAATTTTCAAAAATAGTGTGATTTCCAAAGACGTAACATCGAACGAGTTAAAAGGAAATTTAAATTAAAAATGGTAATTGTCACAAAATTTAGGCAACTCCGCTCAAAAATGTCAAATAAGGAAAATGTTAACGTCATGGAGAGAACACCACTCGTATGCAACTATTGTTCTGAGACCTTAATAAAGACGAAATGAACCTCCTAAATGAAGAATTAAAATATAGCATTCGCGGTCCGAAATCACCCGTCGAGGAATCAATCGCATCAATAGAAACAAACATTAGGAACTAGGACGTAGCTACGATAGACTTCGTCAGTAACGCGTGCAGAATTCAGATCTCAAGAAATTTGGAAAATCGTAAAAATTGCGGACAAGACAGGAAGAATCTAGAAATTATTAAACGTCTCAGAAATAAAAATTCATTTTACCTTAAAGCAGATAAAGGAAATAAAATAGTAATTTGGGACAAACCGTATTATTACAATCGCGTCAACACTATGTTAGCCTCAGGACCGTACGGAGAATTAAAGATAACCCCCCCTACCGTCAATTATTAGAATCACTAAAGATACTATTAAGTACTGCTTCAACGTAATCAATCAAACCCTACCATTCCAAAAATGTATTGTCTACCAAAAATTTACAAACCAGGTAATTCCATGAGACCTATAGTATCCGGCATTGATTTCGCAACATACAAATTGTCCAAATGGCTAGTGAATGAATATAAGAACTTGCCCCGCAAAGTAGATAGCCAAAGTGTATTATACTCCTTAGATTTTGTAAATAAAATTGAAAAGATTGAATTAAAGAATGGTGAAATCCTTATATCATTCGACGTTTGTTCACTTTTTCCAAGCGTACCAATATCAGAAACTTTGGAGTAATTGGTAGAATTTTTGAAATTAACACTTTCCCTACACCAACAGTAAAATTGTTAAGCAAAATTTTCCGACAACTAAATATGAACGTGTCTTTTGTGTATCAATAAAAAACTTAATGAATCTCTTAGGCAATCCCAAAGATAAACCGGAGATGCTGAAAAGGTCTGGAATTTACCAAATCGCATGCAATGATTGAGATAAAGTTTATAGTGGACAAACAAAAAGGAGTATCGAAACGAGGTTCATGGAACATATTAGTCACTTTCGTTTCGATAAACCGGAAGAGCATAAGATCCGGACATAAAATTGATTTAAAAAATCTTAAACTTCTTAAAAACGTGAGCTCGTGTAGAGAATTAGACGCGTACAAAACGATATTTATGAAAAAGCACGGTAACTTATTGAACAGAGAACCACCCCCAATTGCACACTCGAGTCTGATTGATTTATTACCATAGGCTCTGTTAAAGATACGATTCGCTGTCGGTCCAACCTTTCCCGAAAATAGACACACCAGATATTAGTCCACCTAATAGATTGATAGATGAATAGACATATGACTATTACGTTTTAGAAATTTTAGAGCCTGCGTAGAAAATAATTTGCATGTGTGATGCAGTTTTTTACATTCAGTCGGTAACACGGTTGACAATGAGAGTCCACGTGCTCTCGAAACGCCGCGTGTTCCGTCTAATTAATAAATTTGTGTGAGTGGAGTTTACTGCTGTAGCTGTGAATTCTACAACCACACAGTCCTTGCCATAATGAAAATAAAGATAAAATTCTCGCATTAGAACTGACAAAAGAAAACGTCAAGCGATTGCGTAAACCAGTTCGAGGAAGAGTTGATGAAGCTTCACTACGATGGTTTGAGTATCATCGAACCAATAATATACTAATTGCCGGGTCCTATTCCTCAAACTAAAGCAGAAAATTTTGCTAGATTATTCAACGACAGTGAAGTTAAGTGCGCAGCAGGTTGGTTACACTGTTCTAAAAAACGTCATAACATAAATGCTAGTTACATTCATGGTGAAAGTACAAATGTAAATTTGGAGTAATGTAAGGTGTGGCTGTGGTCGACCCTAACTGATTTTATGAAAGATTATCACATAAATGGCATCTTTAATGCTAACGAAACGGGCTTGTTCCACAAATTTACACCTAATCGTACACTAAAATCTAACGGTAAAAAATGCGTCGGGGGCAAACAATCGAAGCAGATATTAACTGTGTTTCAAACATATTAACAAGCTGCCTTGTACTTATGTTGGTAATCGCCGAATTTGGGATAAAGAATTAACAGAAAAGAAAAATTTTATTATTGGTCGGACAACTATCCAGCTCATCCCCGTATAAGCGATATTAAACATATTCGTCTGGAGTTACTACCACCGAATTCCACCTCCGTGATGCAGCTAATTGACCAAGGAATTATTCATACCTTAATATCCCACTATCGACGCCTGAAACTTCTAATTAAGTAAATTTGCTAGAAGCGATTGAATTGAAATTTCGCAAGAAACTAGAAAAAATGGTTTTCAGCACGTCTGGAAAATTGATTCTGCTGAAAACCACAATTTACCGTTGTCTCAATTGGCTTCTCAAATATAGTGTGATAACATCGATGACGATAATTTGCCTTTACGTGTATGGTTATAAAATAATTTGCGGGATCCTAGTATCCATCAATCTAGAAACAATAGATGAATTTGTATGAGTGGATAATAATCTCATTAATTCGTTGATCTCCAGTGATACAGATTTTGTCGGGAAAGTTTTAAATGATGAAATTAACAGCGACGATAATGAAGTAAGCGAAGAAGAATGGGCAGTTGTATTTGGAAAACCCAGTTATGAAAGATGCGCTTACCGGAATATGGACAGTTACACGATATTTGAAAACTGAAGAACGTAACACCAATATAATTTTAAACAATGCATTGGGTATTGAACATTGTTTAGATTCTATCCGTTTCAAAAAATCAAATCGACAGACTCTTGTTGCCGACTTAATTAACAATTAAATTTTTATATGTATTTGCTTATTAGTTTTAATAATATCCATTATAGCGTGTCTGTTTAATATTTCAGGCGTCCTGAACTTACAAATTTTTACGAATGACGTATCCTGATCGTAGAATCCAGTGATATCTAGTTAACTTACATAGTAAAACTCGCTTATAGCGTTCTCGTCATACAAAACAGAACGTTAAAAAAGAATATATCCAAAGATTATGTATACACTATCAAATTGTCTTTTTATTTATAAAATATGGATAATTAGAAAAACCGTCAAGATAATAGAGATACCAGTGAATTCCAAAAAAAAATTAACTTACCATATTACCATGAGATTGAAGAGGAGTCATCTCACAAAACATCAGCACTACAGTACATACGCATAACAAAAGACCGAGTACATCTCAATCTTAATCGTCAATCGCTAATGTACCCAAGACAAAAACTAAACATCGAAAACTAACGAAATTAAATGTGCAAGTGTTATCTTGCGTAACGCTTTGAAAGCACTTACAAACTCAAAACAAAGGATATCAACCGCGTACTAATAGCACTTACGCGTTTGTATGTCGGCGGAAGGGGATGCTTCCTTGTGCCGTGTCTGATTGGGTAGCTTCAATTAGACCACACCCCCGACACTCTCCAGCCCGCCTAGATGTATTTTCATAAACTTTAGGAGATATTACTTGAATTTGTAGGCGATGGTGCCACGAGCAATTGGAAAATAGGGGAATTAATCGGAACCGGTTCCTGCATCTGTTACAAGCGGGGGAAACTCCTCTATTACCGATTGGTGACAAGTTTGAGTGCTGTCGAGAAATGACTCCCATTATGGGCGGGATTTCAAAATCGTAAATAATATATTAATTAAATATCCAGTTTTTGTATTCTTTAAAATAAGCTTTGCTTTGCAATCAAAAAGATATGTATCAAATAAGACATATATAAAATATAACGATATACTCTACTGATTACAAGCATATTTCAAAGAATACAGAATAAATATCACAATTCTAATAGCTAAGTTGCCGCATTTACAATATCAAAAAAAACAAAACATGTGTAAAAATAATTTTATTAGAAACTATATTTACAATTTGGTTTACATAAAAGCATAAACCAAACAGCAACAATTTAAAATATATAAAGGAACCAAGTAACAAAAATAAAAGTTAAATTAAAATAGTAAAACAAAAGTAAAAAAAAAATGTAAATATATCAATATATATAAATAGAGATCAAATAAAAATAACAACAAATTATGTACGTTACTAATAAAAATCAAAGCTAATAGCAAAAATATCCAATAATTTCCAGTAGATCATGTGCTGTGAGTAATTAAAGTATACAATTATGTGTATTCTCTAGAATAAATGTAATTAGAGTTATTACCTGGCTGACATAATTCTACAAGGGACTGCCGATTTAGAATTCCTGAAGTACCTGCCGTTGTTTCTTCTGTTATTAATTACAAGAATTACTTTCCTTAATATATGTTAATTAAATTTATATTCATATCTGAGGGGAAAGGATCGACAGTAGTCTTCTGCTGCATCAAAATACACCTGAAAGGATTGCAGATTAATATACCATGGATCTCTTTTCAATTTTCATTTGTATAGATAAATCCCATAGATTGTACTTCCAACAGGTAAAATATTTCAATTGGTCCTTCAATTGTAGGAATGAATGACTGTTTGGTCAGAGACCGGATTATATACAAAGTGCATATATTTTTCACAGGTGTAGCAGTAAACTCCCACTCACACAAATTTATTAATTATGCGGAACGCAGCGTTTCGAGAGCACGTGGGCTCTCATTGTCAACCGAAAGCGAACCGTATCTTTAACAGGACCTATGGTAATAAATCCATCAAACTCGAGTGTGCAATTGGGGTGGTTCTCTGTTCAATAACTTTCCGTTCTTTTTCATACATATCGTTTCGTACGCGTCTAATTCTCTATACGAGTTCACGTTTTTAAGTAGTGTCAGATTTTTTATATCAATCTCATGTCCGGATTTTACCATATGCTCTGCTACGCTTGATAGATCTGGTTTGTCGAAACGATAGTGTCTAATATGTTCTTTGAACCTCGTTTCGATACTCCTTTTTGTTTGTCCAGTATAAACTTTATCACAATCATTGCATGCGATTTGGTATATTGCAGACCTTTTTATCATCTCCGATTTATCTTTGGGATTCCCTAAGAGATTCTTTAAGTTGTTTTTTGACACAAAAGACACGTTCATATTTAGTTGTCGGAAAATTTTAAGTAACCCTTTTACTGATGGGTGAAAAGGAAGTTATAAATTTCTTATTACCGGTGTTTGTTGATGTCAAGGTCGTGGAATTTCTGATGTGTTGTTTGTATTGGACCTTCCTTAAAATACGGTCGACATCGATAGAAGAGAAACCATTGTACCTCGCTACATCTTTGATATACTTTAATTCTTTGTCGTACCTGCTCTTGTTTAGCGGAAATCTGACGAGTCTATTGACCAGAAAACTAATCGCGGACATTTTTTGTTGTTCGCAATGGTGCGAATGAAACGTGATGAATCTCTTGGAATTAGTTTCTTTTCTGTAGATGTCTATTTCTAATTTATTATTATTGCGTATGACTAGAGTATCTAGAAACAGAAGGCGATTGTTCACTTCTTCTTCAATAGTAAACTTGATCGTGGTAAATTATGAGTTCAGTTCTGCTAGAAAATCTTGTATGTTTCCTTTGTTGGTATCAAATACCGCGAAAATATCATCTACGTACCTAAGCCAAATTCTCGGGAAATATTTGGTTTCTTTTTTCAGGTTCGTTTCAAATTTGCTCATGAAAAGGTTCGCAATAAAAGGGGATAAAGGATTACCCATCGCCGTGAAGCACCTGTTCGAAAACAATTTTGTGACATACATAATTTTGTTAACCTTTTATATTCGACGGTTTTCACGTCATCTACGTTACTTAATTTCAAAAATTCAACCAAATACTCCAGAGTATCTGAAATTGGTACGCCCATCTTTTAATTCAGTCTTTCCAATTTTATTTACAAAATCTACGGAGTTTTCTACACATAGGTTATCTACTTTATGGGGCAAGTTCTTATATTCACTAGCCATTTGGACAATTTGTATGTTGGAGAATCAATGCCGGATACTATAGGTCTCATGGAATTACCTGGTTTGTGAATTTTCCGACAACTAAATATGAACGTGTCTTTTGTGTCAAAAAACAACTTAAAGAATCTCTTAGGGAATCTCAAAGATAAATCGGAGATGATAAAAAGGTCTGCAATATACCAAATCGCATGCAATGATTGTGATAAAGTTTATACTGGACAAACAAAAAGGAGTATCGAAACGAGGTTCAAAGAACATATTAGACACTATCGTTTCGACAAACCAGATCTATCAAGCGTAGCAGAGCATATGGTAAAATCCGGACATAAGATTGATTTAAAAAATCTGACACTACTTAAAAACGTGAACTCGTATAGAGAATTAGACGCGTACGAAACGATATGTATGAAAAAGAACGGAAACTTATTGAACAGAGAACCACGCCTAATTGCACACTGTTACAGATACGGTTCACTTTCGTTCCATCCTTTCCCGAAAATACACACATACCAGATATTAGACCACCGAGTAGATTGTAAATAGTCATATGTTTTAGAAATTTTAGAGCCTGCGTAGAAAATAATTTGCATGTGTGATACAGTTTCTACTTTCAGTCGGTAACACGGTTGACAATGAGAGCCCACGTGCTCACGAAACGCTGCGTTCCGCATAATTAATAAATTTGTGTGAGTGGAGTTTACTGCTATACCTGTGAATAGTATATCCACACAGTTCTTGCAATCGTCATTTGCATATATTTTATTTTATTCTGATTATAGTTAATTAACCTAATTAACTTTAATCAGTGTAATACATCTACATATGGGCGTAAAATATAATAAATAAAATATATGCACTTTGCATATAATCCGGTCTCTAGTTATAACATATTCTGTATTAGAGTAAATTTTGGCCCAAGTCGAGAAATAACTAAAAAAGATATAATTGTATTTCTCTTTTAAGTAACACAGTTTCTTTGCTCCAAGAAGTATAACAATCTTAAATATACCACTTACAATGAATTAGCCTTTAACAAATCTTTATGTCACAATATCGAGGAAAACATGTTGATTAGGGGTTTCAGACGCACTACATTGTTCCCTGCTCAGAATTGAATTTTTCAAAGTTAGATCTTCATTGAAAGCTGCAAGTAGTACGATGTGTTTTCAAAACTTGCAGATAGCATTTACTTCAACTATGAAGGTAATTCAATTATTTGGAATTATATTAGAGATAATGGTCAATAAAAATGATTCCTTCAAAAATCTTTAACAATAAAGGTTATTATAAAAAGTAGTAGTATTGCTTTTGCTTAAGATATTTATTGGGTACATAGTAATTTCTCAATGTGTTTTTTGATTACAAGTATTTTGATTATTGGTCATTTGTTCTCATTTTTATTGAAAAGTATATATACTAATCTTACCGGGTAAATCAATGGTAGGAATACTGCATGTGACAAGAGTTCTTTGGCCCACATACTCTAGAAGTAACCTTGAGTAATGACTGGGATGGTTGTGACACAGCCAGCCCTTCTTATAAACCTCTACTGGATCCACTCTATGTAATTCGGTTTTCCTAATTCGAGTTATTCATTTGTTGTACACCTACAACATATTATATTTTGTGTAGTACCAAGCGCTTTTAATTTCTGTCTTATTAACTACAACTGGATATATGGTTTAGTGTAATTCAAAGGTCTTATAATTCACCTTGAAACAAATAACAGTTATGATATTGAACTACAGAATTGCAGTGTAAACTAATGTGTAGTTTATCATAATTATGTGATATACCTTTTTTCTATGATATTTATTATGTAAAAATAATAGATTACTTACTTCTTCGTCCTTATAAGGCAATCTATGAAGCATCGTTGTTTTTCAAGTATTTCTACAATACATAACACACGCGCACATACTTATACGAATCAATATAATATAAATTTCACAGTTCAAAAGCACACGAGACAAGTGTACTCCAACTGGAATCTACTGCCTTTTATATTGTTTTCACGTTATAATTGCAAAGACGGCCGACAATTATAAGGGGAAGGAGAGGCAAGAGGAGGCCGTAAATATAGTAAAGTTTGATGCGATACTGCTGCTCCCAGTAAGTGGCGCTCGTACTAAAACAGAGTTTGACCTTGCCCTATTAACGGATTCCTACACCACTTGTTAAGCTTTGCAGTTTCGTTTGTAATTGTTTTTCGGTAGATATTTATGGCTTATTCCAGCTTTTTGCTTATGTTTTTTTTTATTATTTTACTGTATTTGTATATATTGTTTTGCGTGCAAATAGATTATATGTGTGTCATGGTAAGAAATTTGGTTTTTGGGTAAAGAGCTAAAATTGAAATATTTATGTGTGGTAGTTTTAGGTTATACATATGTATATCTATAAATGGTAGAGAGCTAATATATGCAACAAGAGTAAATAAAAAAGGAATAAATAAGGTGAGTATGTAATCGGTGATTCTATTTGGTTGGTATTTATATGCAATGCTTTATTGAGATAAACTCGTTGAAGGTATTGGCATTAGGGAACCGAGGCACATACGTAAATGCTCTGTTTTTGGGTGTAATGACATAGTCCACCAAGTAAATGAATTGTAGAAATCTCGCTTACATAAAACTAAAAGTATTTATCATGTGGCCATGTAATCCCTACACATAATGGCATAATAAAGGACATTTGGTTATGGTGAATTAATATCTTGGAATTGTCAACATAATGTGATTATGAATTTACATCAGAAATTTATATGTGTTACTCAGTTTCTGAACGTGTGCAATGGTAAAATGTCTCAAACATGAGGTTTTAGTGAATAGTTTTATTAAGATACGAGGCAACTTGAAATGTTTCCGGAATCGGCGCACGAAATTTGAAATGTATTCATTGGTCGGCAAGGGCAACTGTTTTTATGGCAATTATCAAAATTTCAGACGTCCACTGTCAATAGTTGTTGTTAGAGTATGTTTTGAGTAGCAAGTCAGGCGATTTCGCAAAAATTGGATAAGATCGAATTTCGTGCAGTGTTAAGATACTTCTGGATGGGTGGGAAAACGGCCACGGAAATTCGAAGTATTTTGCTAGAGGTTGCCGTTAGTGTGCGGATGTACTCCATCATTTTCGTCCATCAGCTTCTCGGTGAGCGAATTCAATCCAGGCCGCACTAGCACATATGACGAATCACGCAGTGATACTTTTCGGACGGCTTAAAGAGACTGAAGCGCCGTTTGAAAAAGTATATTCATCTTCGAGAAGGGTACATCGAAAAATAAAAATAAAAAACCACACCAATACCGGTTTTTCTTATCGATTCCGGAAAATCTTCAGTTCGCCCTCGTATAAGCTAAATAAATGGTTTGATATTGGAAGAAATTACATCTTTCTCTGATAGAGCGCTAGAAGCAGCTATAAAATACAGAAAAAGAAATTTGAAAACATTATTAGTTTGTTGTAGATAGTATATTACACAATACACTATAGTTGTTTTATGCATAAGTATCTCTGTAGAAAATTTTTTATTGCCATTTCTTTTAGTTGCCATCACAAACTATGGATAGAATTCTATGAAAACGATTATCCACGTGTTCAATTGGATTTTATTGTAATTTGTGATTACAACTAAAAGAAAATGGATTACTAATTGCCAAGTACAAAATATAAAACTATTTAAGTTTGACTGTTTACGATGCTCTGTCGCTAGATGGGTCTGAAACTTGTCCTACAAAACATGCCTCGACATGAATAACCCTGCTCCTATAGCTATAACCTAACTTTATTCGTAAGTAAGCGCGTCGGCTAAGGAAAAATAATTTCCATTAAAATATAGAACCAATTTAAATAAAAATGGAATTAATACAGGAAGTTGATAATATAATAGAAGACTGTGAATTAGATATACTGGAATCTGTAGAATATGATCTAACTGGGCAATTGTACGTTGGACAAAATCATTTTGAGAATTTCGACAATGTAAGTTTCATACCTCGATTTCAATTATCTAGGAATTGTGCGTTGAAGTTTTAATTTTTTTTTAATTTAATATGTAAGTGGATGAGTTGTGTACCTAAGTATTTCACAAAATGTTTTTTTTTTGTAAGAATAACCATTTCTCCAATAAATCAGTTATTGCTGGATTTGCAATTCTATTCTATAGGAGACCACTTACAAGCAATTGCAGACTTTGTTGGTATGCACATTTCAATGATTTGTATAATAATAAAGCATGTATCACAAATTATTGTTAGATTAAGTAAAAGATTTATGACATTTTCTAGAATTGAAGAACAAAAAACTGTCAGAGTTGATAGTATCGGATCATTTCCAAGAGTTATTGTAGCAATTTATTGTACTCATGTAAAGATAGAATCTCCAGGTAATGCAAATATTTCGTAATTTTATTTTTGTGTTACATTTTCTTATTTTTGATTTGGTATCGGGATCATTGTTTTATCTCTCTTTGGTAAAGGTTTGTATATAGTTCTAGTTCTTATATATCTGCCCACTATTTGCCTACACTTTGCGTTTAATTCCAAACGAGATAATGTACTGATGCCCCTTTCGTCAAAATGCTCTTATGATATGCAGGAATGCAAAGATGTCCATTATCCGCTTATTTTGTATTATTTCTGCTAATGTTTTTTTCTAATAATGCAACAAGGATGGCTTTCTATGGATATGCAAAGAGAGGATGTCGTTGCAGAAGCAGAAGGCAAAGAAGTATGCGGAGCAGATGGATTTTTGCAGTGGCCTTCTTCGCTAGATCGAAATTGTCGACAATGGCCTTGGAAAGGGAAATGTCTGTACAGACTGCCGTCGATTGGGGCTCCTTTTGCCGGGAGATCCTGCTAGCTGCATATATAAAGGCCCCCCAAAAATTGAGATAGACAAATCAGTATTTAGCAAGAGGAAATACCACCGAGGTCATCCGGTTGAGCGATCGTGGCGCGGACCCTGCTGCTCATTAGTAAGGAGTGGATTTTGCCAAATAACGATAATCGTTGCCCTACGATTGGCTTGCGGAGGAGGGATACGGGCACCTCAAGGTAATTTAATATTCTCATTAACCTGCCTGTGTGTGCGTGTGTTGGTGTGGGTGCCTTCGTGAGCGGCAAAAATTGTTTTGAAGTTTTTGTGGTTAAAAACTTGGGCTATAGTTCTGTATAAGGGCATCGAGTTGACGATTGTATTAGATTCTAACGGAAAGCTTATGTTTTGCTGTGTCTAAAATGACACTTTTTTTTTTTAGAAGTTTAGTTGAAGGTACCTAAAAATCGATTTAAAAAGGACTATTTCTAGGTTATTGTTATTGATTTATGAGTTATAGTTTACGATATTTAATTTATTACTTGTGCTTGGACTAAAAGTTATAAAAAGGGATGGTAAAAGCTGGGCAGTAAAATTTGATTTCAATATTGGAAAATAATCTGTTGGTATAATATTTACTATAAATATCCCATATATTTTATTTTTGTGTACTATATAGGTTAATAGACTAGTATTGTTTTATAACTGTATTACATTATTTTTGGGTTCTCATAATATTTTCCTATGGTTTTCATTACAGAAAACAGTTAACAGGAAAACGGAGAAAAACAATAAACACAATAATTTTCTAGTGAAGGTTATTTATTATTGAATACGAAATACATAAAAGTTACAATAAATAAATGAATTAGTTTGGTTTTGGAGGCAATTAACTAATTATTAGTTCGAAGAATATAAAAAAGGAAAGATAAAAATAGTTCTAAAATAATAAATGATTCAAAAGTAGAAATAATCATGCTGATAGCAACAGGAACATAGTTCTAAAATAATAAAGCATTCTTAAATTAACAAATAATCTTACAAATAAGATAACATACTGCAAAATATTTTTCAGATAATTGAATGGAAAATAAATCTGCAAAATAAACAATATCGCAACATGGTCTTAATACCCTGAGAGCATATAGGATTTTTCAATTAAGGATGTGCAAAATTTTGATACATTAAATATTCAAGTTCAATGCATATTAATGTATGATTTTAGGCAAAAAAGAAAATCCCAATTGAAAAAACCAACATACTGCTATAAGCAAAATAATAAGATAAAAGACGACTTGAAATTTTACAGTGGCTATTGCTGCCTAACAGCATCTAGTAGGTCCTGAAAGGTATCTACACCCCTTTTACGCCATAACCATTCTACTAGGTGGTCTGCGAAACTTTCCCGTGAAAAACGTTTGGTAGCAATCCTCTACGTGTGAACACCTACAAACAAAACGATGATCTGGATCTGAGTGATTCACCACTCGATGGTCGTACCCCGTGCCGCAGTCCATCAGACCTCGGTATGACCTCCAGGCAACGGTGTGAATTTCTGTTCCAGCAGCGACATACTGCTGTATGATCGGCATCAGGTCGTCTGCTCCTCTTCTGTTATCCGGGCACGGAACCTATAAGTGTGTCGATGTAGATTGTAAATAAATTGGTTTGTTTAGTGTTATTACTGTTGTGTCCTTAACGACACGAGATTTAAATAAACAATAAACGTATTGACTTAAGAAATTTATTTAAAGCATTGACTCACTAGCCATAATACAAGGTAGGCGCCATAAATTCTCGGTCCGATATCGAAACAAGAAAGCTGGAACAATTAAGACTTTTTATTTTTCAATGTAATCTCCCCAAACTGCTGCAGCTAATATAGGAATTAATTGGTACCCTCCCTTTCACCGCCCTCAATAGTTTTTAATTTATTTTGTCGAATTATTCAGGATTCTTTTTTAATTCTATAACTCATTTATACAAATAAAATGACCTTCAATTTAATAATTCTTTAATATATTTCCTATACATACAATGTAAATTAAAATTAACCTATAATTTATAATAATTACATTTTCTAATTCGATAAATTTTCCGAATCTGTGGACCTTGCACTTTCACTCGATGAAGAATTGTCACTGGAACAGGCTATTTTTTACTAAGCAACTAATATAATAATTATTAATACCACACATACCGTTGGATTTCCTGTAAGAAGAATAACCGTTCTTCTTGGTTGTGAAATAAAGTTCTTACAGTTTCACCGTAATTTGTTATCAGCACTAGATTTGGCATGCTAGTGTCTGTGGTGGCCAGGTTTAAATATAATGCAAAAGCACTCCCTGGTGTGTCGAAATTAAATATGTGAATAAAATTACCTGCTCGGTAGTGTATTATCCGAACATCTTTGAATGACCCATTGTTTAGGTTAGCACATAAATTATCTAAAGTCATCGATTCCATCTTGACGTTGAAACCCTTACTAACTTTATATTCTCTATATCTCTCGGATCTTCTCATAATTTTTGCAAGCACAAAAATAAAAAGGTAATACATGAACTGGTGATTGTTTTTACCGCTACCAACGATGAAATAGTCGACAAGATTAATGATGTTGTGTTAGCCGATTGAAGGTGAAAGAGATAGCAGAGGCAACAGGTATCTCAGATATTTCAGAAGAAGGCCTTGGCCATATCCTACACGAAATTTTGGGTATGAAAAAGCTTTCGGCGCGATGGGTGCTGTGTTTGCTCACACCGGAGCAAAAACGAAATTGGGTGACCGTTTCGGAGGAGTGTCTGGCCAGGATCCAACGCAATCCAACCGTGGATGAGACATGGATCCACCACTACATACCGGAGACCAAGGAACAGTCGAAGCAGTGGACTTTTCCGGGCGAATAGGTTCCTAAGAAAGCAAAGACCGTTCCATCGGCCGTAAAGGTCATGGCGCTCATTTTGTGGAATTCCCAAGCTGCGATCCTCATCGAATATCTGCAGAAGGAAAGGACGATTACAGGGCAATACTACAGCGATTTATTGATTATTGATACATATAATAAAATCTGACAATTGATGGTTCGAGAACCTCTTCAACATCCCGATGTAGCGTGCCCGATTCGTGCGGCCCTCCCACACATGGACTTCCCCTACACCTTGTGCAGACATACACCACCAGATCATAATGCTTCCACCGCCGTGTTTAATAGTAGGTAAAATACACTGTGGGGAAAATGCTTCGGCGGACCTCCTCCGAACATAACTTGCTCCGGAAACGCTGTGCACCTGCACAGAATAAACGAAGGACGTTAACTTTTTGAATATTTTTATTTTGGTGAGAAAAGCAGGGACGCTGAGTTCAATTATGTATATTGCAAGGATAATGAAATATTTTTAAGCACTTACGTCTATATTAGATTTATCGGACCGAAGTACTTTGGCCCAGTCATCTACAGTCCAATGTCGGTATTTCTTTGCCCACGTAAAGCGTTGCTTGCGGTGTAGCTCAGTCAGCAAAGGCTTGTGTCGCGGTTTCCGGGCACGTAAATTCGCCGCAGTTAACCTTCTTCTTACCGTATGCACGGAGATTGGTGCGTCTTGTTGACCGTGGAGCTCTGCAGGAATCACTATCGCGGGTTTATGCCTATCCCGGAGCGCGTTACACGTTACACGTTTTCTACCGCTCTTGGGTAGATTATGATACTCTCCAGTCCTTTGGTAGCGGATAATTGTGTTTTGCACTGCACAACGCGAACATTTTATTGTCTTAGCAATTTTTATTAGTGACAATCCTTGTTTGTACAATAAAATTATTTGGCCTCGTAAAGCCTCAGATATTTGTTTTTTTTTTTGGCATATTATGTATACACAAACTTACAACAGAAGGTCCACACTCTAAATGAACTTATGAAAGCATATTAATAACATTAAATTAAAGATTCACTTTCACCAAAAATATAAAAAGTTGAATAACATTGTGGATTTCAATAGATATAGGGAGCTGCGCAGAACAATAAAATCCGAGTCGTCTGTACTATATAAAAATTACACGCTCGATGTACAAAACAAAATTAAAAACGATCCCAAGCAGTTTTGGACATTTATTAATTCCAAAAAGAAGTCTTCTGGTTTTCCTAACGTTGTCAAACCTGAAAATAAAGACTCATAGCACCATCTTCAATTGTGAAAGCCTTCGAACAATTCTTTAAATCAGTTTATACACAATCTTCCAACTCTGACCGGTAAAATTCTGCAACATTAAACTGTAATCAATTGATCAGTGTGGTGTCAGTTCAAGAATTGGAATGTCTACCGTGTATTGAAACAGTTAAAAATAAACACACAATGGGGGAGATGACAACTTACCCAGCTTCCTAGTTAGATATTGCGCAAATGTTTTTGCTAAACCATTACCCCATCTATTGAACCTATCTTTAACAACTTGTGTTTTTCCAAATTGCTGGAAGACAACTAAATTTCTATTCATAAAAAAGGAAGTGTTAGTTATATTGAAAATTATCGCCCCATAGCAATCATTAATAATTTCACTAACGCATTTGAAAGATGTCTTGATCATAGTAAAGATGTTTTTTATAGAGGTATAAAACTTTAAGTTGGCAACACTTTTTTAACTGGCGGCCATTTTGTCAGCTGTCGAGCGATTTATGTTTATGTTATGGTTCTGTTCGAAATACGTATCGCGCACTACGTCCATTTTACGGTCAACATAACGGTCAACAACTACGTCCATCAGAGCAATTAATTCGATTAACTACGGAACGTTTTCGCACCACGTTTACTCTAAATGATAATACGTATCCACAGAGACGTCGTACAGTGCGTACAGAAGAAGTCATTGCTGCTGAAGAGCGTAGCGTAGAGGAAGACCTGAATCAGTTTATCCGCCATCGTACACAGGAATTGTATATGTGTCCATCCACTTTATGGAAGATTTTGCGAAGGTCTTGGTTTGCGTACTTACAAAATCCAACTCGTGCAAGAATTGAAGTCACACGATCACCTAGCAAGGCGTTGATTCGGTGAATGGGCGCACAAGATTGCCATTGATCCCGATTTTCATAAGCGAATTTTGTTTAGCGATGAAGCTCACTTTTGTTTGAATGGATACGTCAATAAACAAAACTGCCGTATTTGGAGGGATGGTAATCCTCAAGGGTATGTTGAGACAGCGTCACATCCAGAAAAACTGACTGTTTGTTGTGCTTGATGGGCTGGTGGAATAATTGGTCCGTACTTCTTTAAAAACGATGCTGATCAAAACGTTAAAGTCAATGGTGACCGCTATAGAGCCATGATTACTGACTTTTTCGTTCATCAATTGAACAACCATGATGTGCAGGAGCTGCGGTTTCAACAAGACGGCGCAACATGTCACACAGCTCGTGCCAAAATTGATTTATTGAAGGAAACGTTTGGTAGCCGCACAGTTTCACGTTTCGGACCCGTGAATTGGCCTCCAAGATCGTGCGATTTAACACTTGACCTCTTGGAGGACAACATTCGCCGCGTTGTTGCCGATATACGGCCACAAATGTTGGAAAAAGTCATCGAAAATTGGACCTCCAGATTAGACTACGTCCGAGCCAGCTGTGCCGGTCATATTTAAATTATAATGCCAGAAGATTATCTTTCGAATAAAGTAAATTTCATGTCAATTTAACAAAATTATCTTTGTTTTAGTCCATTTCAAAGTTCTATACCTCTATAAGAAACACCCTTTATGTATCAACAAATCCGACCATCTCTATCAGAATATCAGCGTATTGATCATTGTTAACTCTTTTCGTTCATCCACAGACACCGTCTGGATGAAATGCTCATCGGAGAAACCCATCTTCGTGCCAGCATGCAACTCCACCATCGACCACCACGCTGACCTGGTGCTGGAACTCAACATCATCGAGGCCACTGGAGGATGACCTGTCGGAGATTTTCGATATTCGGGGAGCAGTCACTCACGTGATCACAACGCTAATCATACATCCGTCTTGGCATTCGAGGGTGACGAACGCAAGCGGCACATGCCTATGCCGTTTTGCCAATGACTACCACTTTCTGGTATACGCCGTCATATGCTTTATTTGTTATAATAATAATACATATACAAATATGACTTAATCTAATATCGTGTACTCGGTGACGTGCTCTACAAACGTACTGAGTGATTTTAAATGTTAGAGGACAGTTTAAATTTCGCGCCTTGCTAAATTTTTGTCACGTTGGCGATTTGGTTTTGAATTCGTAACCAGTAGCATAGCAAATAGATTTTGGACGGGTGATAAAATATTGACAACAGATCATCAAAAAGATCAATTTCATATTGATTTTCTAAGCAGAAAATTAATGTAAATGTGATAAAAAATGGAATGAAATATAGATGATTTTAAATAGCTTTTGAATTAATACAAATATTTAAATTTGAGCACTACATATTTAAAAGCAAACGATTCCGTTTTTTGTATAATTTTATTGCAAAAACAATTACATTATAATGTATGTTCGAAATGGCCTCCATTTGATTCAAGACATAAATGTATTCGTCTCTTAATTTTGTCAAACAGTCGCTGTAATTGGTTTTGATCGATATTACGATGATATTTCCTGCTCTATGGCTGCTCGTAGTTCTTCCAAATTGTGAAGTCGATTTTGATGTATCTTATTTTTTAAATGCCCAAACAGATAAAAATCTAAAGGGGTTCGGTCAGGTGATCGTGATGGCCAACGATCGCGACTAATAAGTCTGTCACCAAAATACTCTTCTAGATATTCCAATGTATGATGCGCTCCAATTCATCGTCATGTAATTGGTTTATAAACACTTCCAAAATTTGAGTGCGATATCTTTCCGCATTGATATTTTCGTGGAAAAAAATAGGGCCAATTATGCGACGTCTAGACATTGCCACCCAGACCCCATTTTTTTTTGGATGTAAAGAAGTCTCCATAAAATTATGAGGGTTCTCTGTAGCCCATATCCTGTAATTTTGGCTGTTAATATAGCCTGACAAGTGAAACCAGGCCTCGTCTGACATGAATGTTAAATCTAAAATATCATCATTATGAAGACTGACAATATTGAATTCGTCGTGGAATATCAATTGGCAATAATTGCTGTGTTACGGTTACTCTATACGGATGCATGTGTAGATTTTTAACCAATGCTTTTCTTGCAGTACTGAACGATAAACCTAAAATAACGAAAATGAAAAATACTACATCTTAGAAATAGAAAAAGCATCATACCAGTTTGAGCTGCTAATTTGCGAATTGACTTTTTAGGACTTGCCTCTATCCGTTGTCTAACATCATCAACAGTCTCTTCTGTTAACACTGTTGGTCGTCCAGTTGATTTTCCTTTGCAAATGCAGTGTTTCCCTTCGAATCGTTCAATAATTCTTTTCACGAAATTGGTTCAGGCATGATTGCAATGAATAAGTCCATGAACCATCTTCGTGATGAGTGCCACTGCGATAATGCGCTTTTAAAATAAAAGCGTCTTGCTCGGCCGTAAACGGCATCTTGAAACTAACAACAATTAAGTTCACTTAATTTAATAGAAATGCATAAAAACATACCTGGAAAATAACACTGATAAACAGTAGCTCTAAGAAGAACAGATTACAAGTAAAAATGAAGCATATAATAACGAATAAAATATATATATATAAAATATAAATAACGAATAATAAATAACGTGTCGCACAGGCAGTTGACAGGACCGATACTCACAAAGGCCACTCTTAACATGTCAAATCCCCTAGAATCCACATTCCGCGAAATTTACACTGTCCTCAAACATATAAAATCACTCTGTACAG